>JASANC010004435.1:0-15092 GCA_030248135.1 Theristus sp. LFF4_11
CATCGACAGATACGAGTTCTTTAAAAATGAACGTTCATTTCTATGGTAAATCAACAACAGTCGGTTGAAGCAGCTCAAAATCAAAATGCACTGCATTTTTAGTCCGGATCGTGGGCATAGGTCAAAAAGCGAAAATCCACTCAAAAATAATAATTGCAGTTATCAGCTAACCGTGCCGTAGGCACGGGTCAATTTGCTAGTTTAAAAAAATTAAGCAAACCAGAAAACCGACAATATAAGAGGACACTTCAGCTGAAAAAACCTCAAAACCTTTTTTCACATTTCACAAGCCTATTTGAAACAACAACATTCAAGATTATTCAATACTGCTTGGGCGTCTCTCATCATCGTCATTACACTGATTTTCCTTTCTCCAACTGTCCAAGAACAAAAAAAACCGCAAAACAAAACCAACAGCAACTCTGCCAACACAAAACAAATCGATCAAGACAAGAACAATCATGAATGAATTGCAACTGCTACCGATTGCGCATCAACACTCATCTTCGGTCATTGATGTCACTGCGGCTCACCCACACAAGTGAGAACAATTGTTGTTAAATGATGCAATCATGAGTTCAATGATTTTCATTTAGGATAACAAAATAGAAGTAACTGAGCTTCTGCTTCTGCTGCAGAGAAGAAGCTACGTGTCTTTCGCAATTCCTATAATCTATCTGAAAAGGCTTGGGGGTTTTAATTTTGGTCAGGATTAATAAGATTAGGATTAAAAACGTAAAGAAGTTTCGGTTAGTATGAAAACCCGTTCATAAGTCCAATGATTTCTGCGCTAGTGCTCACGTGATTCGCTCATTTCTAACGTCGCCCTTTAGCGGCGTTCAAGAAGCAGTATTTAGTGACGCGCAGCTATGTGGTCACTAAATGTGCCTTCATGAATGCCCGTTTTGTTCAGCGTGAATCTATCGGGCGCCGTCGTCGTGCTGCTGCCGCTGAGTCTCGCGTTTGTTGCGCCGTTGTTCGCCGTCGGTACACTCTGCTGCTGTGGGCGCACCACCAAACGGAGGCCAAAGTCAAGGTCAAGGAAACGCGGTCTCTCGACCAAGCGGCCGCCACCGGTGTCTCCGGACAGCGGGGAACTCTCGGCCGATAATGATCCGGACCTGCCCGCGGGCGCCTTCTCGTTGCCGTCGCCGACCGATCCACATTCACACTCGAAAGAAGCAAAAATCGAGTCCGACCTCTCGCGAAAGTTCGCCACCGCCGAGCTGCGCCTGCAAAGGCAGCGCCTGAAAAAAGCCGGAAAACAGCATCGCATGTCCGTTAGCGCGTACGAAAAATATCGCCACGACTTGAATGAGGTGATGTTAACGTTTTTTGGCGTTTTTCACGTACTTTTCAGGTCTTTGCGGAATTCGACTACGCAAATCTATGATAAGTTTGAGTAAATGGTGGCATTTGCCAATATCACTGCTACTCAACAATCTGATGGTCTTTAGGAAACAAAGCCTAACTGTGTAACGTTGAGTACCACGCTCAACAAATCGTTGAGTTGAGTACCATTGGTTACTAACATTTGTTTTGATGTAAAAAATTTGTCAACAAAGTATTCTCAGAATATGATTTTAGAAAATGCAGGCTACGCAAGCGGCTGTTTCTCAGAACACGAGCAGCTGGTCAGAGCCGAGTGCACCAATTGAGGAGACCAACCAATCATGGCCATCTCCATCAGGACGCCTGCAAACGCCGCGCAACGATGGAGGACCACACTCGGACTATTTGATGTGACAACGAAATTCTAAGTGCTTGGTTGAAATATATCTACTCAAATGGTAATGTATAGGCTACTTTACGTTTACATGCAGCTAATTCAGTTTCAAAAACATTCTTTTAGCTAATAATGTTCATTTTTCATTCGTTCATTGCGGTGGTTCGTTCAATATGAATCACGTTTTATCTTTCATCGTTCAATATCAATTTAGCGTGAACGGCACAGGAGGCCGAATCAAGCGGTTTCTCAAGTAAGCAGTAGTCGTTCGAAAACACAGAAAAGCAGTAATCATTCGTCGTGTCCATATCATCTTCTCATTGGCATAACGTGGTCTGCAAATTTTAAAACAATGCACATACAACGTGCGTGCAACCGCATATTGGGACACGCTTAATAAGAAAAAATAGCCAAAAAACCAAGAATTTCGACTAAAAACTAAAAACGACTAAAAGCCACTGCCAACACTGCACAACTGAATGGGTGAACGCACTATCCGGAACGTCGTCGTCGAGTTTTCGTCTCGGATTCGCGCGACACGAGCGCACGTGACGGAGCCACCCGGTAGCGGTACTGGGTCGTACTTTGGTGTTGCACAGCAGACAGCGGGTCGGCTGGTTGGACGGTGAAGACGGTTTGCTGGCTAAAAATAAAAAAGAACGAATGGTTGACTGTGGAATAATTAGTGAATGTTGGAACTCTCGTAAAAACGCACAATTTGACAGGTTCAAAAAACAAAACGTTACCGATGCATTTCTTGAGTCGCGTATGCTGCTGGTAACTGCGTTCATGAATCGGCTGCTGGCATTTTTCGCACACCTGGAACTGCTCCTTTGCTTCGCAGTCGTTCAGCCAGTGCCACTTCAGCTCGGGAATCGCCACCAGCTGCAATGGTTTTGCGAATGGCGTTCAATTTGTGAAAATTGATTTTATTTTCATTTGCAACAATTTCTGCCAATCACACTGCTCACCGTCTTGCACTGTTCGCACGGCGTCAACATGCAGCAGACGTGCTCGTAATGACGGCGGATTTCGTCCGCGTTACTGAAGCGACTGCTGCTCTCGCCGCAATACTCGCACGCGTCACTTGGAATGAAGTGAATTCAAAGGTTGATAGCACTTGGAAATGACCGAGTGACGCCGCGGCAATAAGGCGGCATTCATGAAACAATATTTAGTGACGCGCAGCGGTGTTAAAACATAGCTACGCGGTCACTACTGCTTCATGAATGCACCTTTAGTGATGACTGAGTTGGATAGAGGTTACAATTGTAGATCTCTGCTTTACTTTTGTAAAACTTGAACATTTGAACTCAGCGGATACACAAAATATGATCTGAAATTTAGTCCGTTCAGTACAACTCAGCAACAATGTTTGATAAATGAACTCTGAACAAGAAAAAACAACAAACGGTGATTTGTTGCCGGGGTCCTCCTCGTTGCCGGATTCAAAGGAATCCACTGATTCTTCGTCACTGGCAGCAGATGCGACGTGACTGAAAACGAAGTGAAAAAATCATAAATTCAAATCATCAGATCTTTGAAGGTCAGTTTTTATTGGCTTGTATTATTCTTTCAATAAAAGAAAAATACCAGAACTTGCAACAAACTGTGAGTAAATGATACAAAATGAAACGAGTGTGTGTCACAAAACAAAAAGACGAACAGATTCACATCACAGAACTTCACAAAGAACATCAAAGAGCAGAAATGGACAGTTTCAACGTCGTCTCAGGATGCCTTTCTTTGGCCTCGGACCGGCGTCATCGGATCGCCGCGGCGACGGGGGCGAGAGACTCGACTGGCTCTGGGCGTCCGCCGGGCCCAATTCGTACTGAGACAACTGTCGCCTCAACTGCTCGTTTTCGTGCTTCAATCGCTCGACATTGTAGTCGCTGTAGTTCGAGTCGGAATCCTCGTGCAACGCCTCTGTGGGTCTGTGAAATTGAAACGTGTGACAAGAAGCACGAAAATGCTGATGAAAACGAAATGTGTGACGACAACATGAACAAAAAAAAACAAACACGGAAACAATCGGCACTGAAACAAAAAGCGGTAAAGCAGCAAAAGAAACCTGAAGCTGACCAACTTGACCAGTCGGAAAAGGCGAGTGAATGGAAACAAGAAGGCGAATTCAAAAATGCCAACTGATAACGAAACGACGACGAAACTCACAATAGCGAAAGACCCAAAATCCGAACTGCCCACCGTGCCGACTGACCCATTCGAGTGCGCCTTGGCCGCTTTACTCCCGTTGTGCCCGTTCTCGTTTCGTGCGGCTTCGTCAATCTTGTCCAATTGAGCGAACAGCTGCTTGAACAACGGATTCTTCAGTGCGACGGTGCTGTTGCGCTCCGGCAGATAGCCGTAGACGGTCGCCGTGTCGCCGGCGACGTACATGCGCTTGATCAGCCGGACGCCCGCCTGCCGCACCTCGGCGTCCGTGTGCATCAGACAGGACATCGCAAACGTGCACACCGCCGACTCCGTGACGCCCCTGAATTTCAGGTGAACATAAAAACGGTCTGATGAAATGACCTTTTTTTAAATTATGCAACTCACACAAGAAATGCATGCAGGAAATTAGTTTTCATTGGTTGGCGCTGCAATTTGAAAAGGAAATGGTCATCAGGCAATTTTGAGTTGACAGCAAATCTAGCGTGAAACTAAGCAAGTATTTGACAACTAAATGAAACAGACATCAAGCTGGGCCCCCTACCACGTCTGAACGCATTGAGTCGCAGAACTAAAAAATGATTGGAAAAAGGCACCAGTGAGAGTTTTATGAACACAAAAACCGCGCACATGTCGGCGTTCGGCGCATTGGTCAGCTCCGTGATGATCTCTGCAATCTCCGCGTGGCCTTGGTCGATTTTCACGTAACCGGACGCCTCGAACGGCTGCAGTAGACTGTGGATGTAGGCCTTGGACACCTGGGAATAATGGCACGCTGTCCATGGTTCTATGTTGAAGAAAAATAACCCAAAAACGAGCACCTCTGTTGGCGCACCTGAATGTCACAGTTGCGAATGATTTCCTCGACGATCCGAAGAACGGTTTTGCGAAAACGTGAATCCTGCACAAAAGGGATCAAGTTTTATCTGTTTTTTCAACTCAGCCGAGGGGTGTACACCAACATTTAGTGACAGGAAAACTCCACTGACGTTTGCACGCGTTGGAGTCAGCCCGACCCAAATTCACTCAAATTCATGCTCGTTCACTCTCAAAGGAAAATAACCCGAAAACGAAACACCAACATTGACGGTGTCGCCAGTGCGCGTCACCAGAATGTCAACGGTGCGAGGGGGACAATACGAGGCCGTGTTCTTCGCGATTCTGTGTGTATCCGTGTACTCCATCAAACAGTACGTCAATAGGTCCACTGCGACGGCGTAAACCTGAAGGCCTGTCTTTGTTCTTCGGTTAAATATAAAACAAAATTGTGAATAACGGTTCAAAACAAAATGACGAAATCAACCAAAATCACCGGACCGCATAAACTTTGTCGCGCAACGCCCTCTGCAGCAGCAGCACGGCCGCGTGCAGCATCTCAACGACCTCCTCGCGTTTACTCTTATCGCCTAACTGTTTCATCTTGCGTTTCACCTGCTCCAGAGCGCTGCGACGCTCCTCCCACTTTTTCGATTGGCCGTTTTGCGCCTGTGCAAAATAAGCGATTTTTGAAGCATTTGTTTCCAAAAAAACTAGTGATGGATGAGCAAGTGACCGACCACTTGTTTGCCGTAGGCGCGCGCGACCGGTCCCAGTTTCGTGATGTCGACTGCGTCCGAAGCGTCGTCCTTGTATCGCCATTGGTCGTCGTCGTCAGCAGCGGCGTACTCCTGGTCTAGCGGCAGAGAGTTGCGCTTTCTGCAGGGAGGGATTTTTGATACAATAGCGTTTTCAATGAAACTCACTCAGCTCACTCCATTTTCATTCAATGTGATGACATATTCAATCGATGGTGCACCGGGGACAAAGCTAGAGACGCTGGGTGGTGTGGGCAGGTGAAAATAAGAAAACTGGTGCTTTGCTGTGAACCAAAAGCGAATTTCAAAGATCGCGGTTCTTTTCTGAAAACCCACACTGCACCTTTGGATCGTCGGCAGCACCGTGTTCTCCTTGCGTTTGTACGCGTTGTCCTGGCTGTACGGTCGTCCACCGTAGGCGTCGTCGGCGTCGGCGTTGTTTCGATGAGCGTCGATGCGCGGCAACGCGGCGCCCCGATCCTGCCGGTGACGGTGGCTTCGATCTTCGTGATCGATCGCGCTGAAACCGCCCAACTCGACCAAATCACTCTCAACATGCACCTGTTCCGAGTGTCGATAGAAATCCGGCGTCGACTGGCGTGACTCGGCCGTCGGCGGCGACCGTCGCGATCGCCCGTAGCCGCTGTCGCCGCCGGTGCTGCTGTGGTGATCCTGCGCAATCGAGGTGAGCGGGCTGTTGGAACAATTAGGGGATGAGACAATGGTGCGTGCAATCCGTCTCTGTATCATTTGCTGCTCGTACAGCATACCGGCTTTGCTTGTGTTTCGCAAAATAAAACGAATTGAAAACTGTTATTGTACAATGCCATTGTAAAGGTCTCGATAAGATTGAGCGGAACTGGACATCTATGGGCTTGCGCTATCGAAGCTGACTATGAATACTGCAGGGTAAAATTGTCGATACGGCTTCAAAAAAGAACTATTTTTTAATCAACTTCCAAAAAACAACGCTTTGTAAAATTCACGAGTCACCTCCCGCTGATCACCCTTGTCCGGTCTGTCCAACAGTCGTTGACAGTGTTCTCGGGTCTTCGTGTACAACTCCATCAGCTGTTTCTTAATCTGCTTCGCCTGATCAAAGTCCTCCTCCTCGGCAGCTCTGCGTTTCATTTTTTCGAGTTTCGCCACATCAACCATGGCCTGTTTATCACAAAAAATCGTATCACTGTAGATCGGCGTAGGGTTGTCACGAGACATGTCTCGCCTCTCATTTGTGCCGTCTCGTGGGATTTTATTGTATCGTATCGTCGCTTCGAAACCATATATGATGTAACTTAGACAGGAGATTACTTAATGCGCAATTACAATCAAAACAACCAAACTCCTAACTTCAATTACATAATCACTTACAGTATGTTTGTTTGAACCTGTCATTTTTTGGAACAATACAGAGTTCTCGAAACTTTAAATGTCAAGAAGAATGAACCGGAATTTCATCGGGGTTTATCAAAAAACCAATTTCTGGCTAATTGTCGTTTTTCTAGCCCGATATACCGTTACCGCGGGTTCTGTGTTTTGCAAAAAAATGTGACAGATTTAAAGAAACATACTGTACAGTTCCCTCAGTTTCTTCATTGTTACCAACAATCAACACAAACGACCTCCTCAATTTCCTTGATCGCTTCTTTGCATCTTTTTGCCCGATTGAATTTATCATCGCGAATCGCCCGTCGCTTCTCAGCCTCAATGATCTTGAGCTCTTGACGTAGGTTTCCGTACAAGGTACTTTCCTGTTCCTTGTCGCGGGATCTTGGGCGAGATCTAAGAAAACTTTCGATGAATTTACCCCCAGATACAAACGTAACGTAATGTAATGTACAGATGTAATGTGCTGATCTGAAAACAACACACACAGTTATAAACACAGCGATGTTTAACAGACACAAACAAAACACATGTGGGGATATGCATGTTGCATTTTTGCATTTGTGATTTGTGACTGTGCAAAATTACTGTGCAATAACCGAGTACCCTGAGTTCAGACTTTAGAAAATTAGCGTTTTTTAAACGAAACAATTTGTTGGTTTACACTACTCCTCAAAATTGTCTTCATAAAAAACATTGTTCGACGACTGACTTGTTGTTAGACGAGTCCCTGGAATTCGAAACGCGCTTCGTGGTTGAATCGCGGCTTGATGTTCTTTTGAAATTACTAGACGGGCGTTTCTGTCCGTTGCTCCAGCCGAGAACGGTCAAGTTACGAATTCCAACCTGTGGGCGAGCTTTGTTTCTTTTTTTATGTTTGCACATCTTTTTGCTTTGTTTCATTTTTACGAAATGTACATTTTTTGCTTTCAATATCCCCAGTTCTTTTCGGTATTGTGCACTTCAAAATTGAGCTCCTCATTCGAGTCACCTGATTACAAGGATTCTGTCGTGAGTCGGGAAAATTCTCGTGAATGAGCAATTTGACGAACAGCCCCTCGGCGTCGCAGTCTAACGTTTTCATTGTGTCATCCTTGCTGTCGTCAAAACGGACGGTTCTGCAAGAAACGAAGTTTGAGCCAATAAATGCACAATGTGAATGTGCAAGCTTCACCAATTTGATTGAAAAAGTCAACGCAAAAGTTGGTTGGTATGGCCTATTTTTTTTAAACGTGTCCCACTGAAATGACGTCATGTTCCGCCAAACATGCGCTTGCCGTTCACAACAAACCAGACTTTCCGTTTAGCCGATTTCTTCCCGTAAACAAATGGTGAATGTCGAATCATCCACACCAAACTGAGATTTTAGTGCCTGTACTTTGACAAACGGGCGTTTTTAAAGCAAATGACGTCATTTTAGTCCGGACACGTTTGAATAAATCCACAATACTAACCCGAGTTTCTCGAAGTTCGCCTTCCAAAACGACGAGCGCACTGAGTTCACCGGGTTGCCGCTGAACACCTCAATTTTAGTGGCTGCAATTCAAAAAAATATTTTGTTTTTTCAAAAAATGGCAAAAAATCCAACTGCGCCCAAACAACTAGACAAAAGCAAAACAAACGAATGTAGATCCAGTGGCTGGTCAGTTCAAGTTTGTTCAGCACAACACGATCGGTGAACTTGATCACCATCTCCTGCGGAAAGTGGCAGTACCTGTTTCAAAAGCGAGACGTCAAGGCGAATTGAAAGTGGAACAAGCGCGTGTCAGACGAAACGCAAATGCCACAAATGACAACGCAAAACGAACTTTCAACTTGTTTTTTATAGAGAATAAAGAAAAAAACGCACTTGGTTGAGACCCATTCATCCGGTTTCAGCAGACTTTTGTACGCGTCCGTCTCGACCTCGACGTCTTCGTAGTCACCGCCGCCACCACGATCGTCCATTTTCTGGTCGCCGGACACGTAAACGACTTCATAGTCCAAAGCAGCCGATTTCGACATGATTTGAAAACTTGTTCACATTTGATTTTACATTTCTGAGTCTGAAGCAACATTCGATTACATATGGTTCGCCGCATGAGGCCGAATCAACCAATTCAGGGCACTGTATCGGAAAAAAGTCAAAACTGCTGCTCAACTGGTATAATTTGAGAAAAACAAAACAAAAAACAACAACAGTAGTCGTGTATTCCACCGTACTAACCATTTAGGCAGCTTTTTATTTGTCCAAACTGAAAACGGTTGGCTGCTTGGCAGACTTAGCATGTGATCGACTTGTTCCTGTTGGTTGACAACGGTCGTCATGACACAAAGGCGCACCAATAGTAAACGGGCATTGCTCTGCCACCGGCTAAATATACCCGACGCAACATGTCCGCACAGGGTGTGCCTGGAGCACTGATCAACAGAACAAAGCTATCGCAGAACATTTGTATCCGTGTGGTTTTCACGCTTCCCCGGTGATTTTTGTCGACCAATTGCAAAGTTGCACCCGTTTTCAGATCAACTGATACTGGTGTATTTTGGGCGAAATAGCTAATTGCTCACATTTGATTTGTGGTGGTAATTTGTGGTGGTAATTTGCATTTTCAGAGCTAAAGTTGAAATTTCTCCGTTTGTAACAAATTCTAAAATAAGACGTAGTCTTCAAGCACCAAGCACATGATACAAACGGCACAATACTGAGCCGCACACACCGAGCTTAATGCAGCCGCCTCCCCCGTCCAGCTCTCCCACCAACACAAAAACACGCACACCTCTGACGTCTGACAGAACAATTCCGGCGGAATATTAGCATCATCAGCTGATCCACCATAGCCGACGTCGATTAGCCCTCACGACAGCTAGAACTGGTCTGCAATCTATGGTTTTATCAACATGCATGACTTTGCGTTTCGATAATGTTCCGTGCCACCTGATGCGAACGTAACGTTTCGCCAATAATTTTGAAAAATCGATTTTTTCTGTATCGCCTATACGAACAGAAATGCAATAATCATTCGATCAAGCGTGAATAGTGCAGCATTTTTCAGACAAAAGAGTGAATTATTCATCGGGTGAACTTTGTTGCAAGAAACACACAATGGTAATGAAGCTCACTTCAGATGACCCAATTTTCCATTTGCATTGTCACAAATTTTGCAATAACGAGAAACACTAATTACGTTTTTGGCAGAGAAAGCTTGAAGCGTTGTTTGAACATTGTAAGCCAGCAGTATACCAGAATACATAGTTCTTAACTTTGTTTTCAGAGCTCACATGGTCAAAAACACCAGGGCAACCAACAACAAGTGATAATAACAATATTCAATAACAATTGCAACATCATAACAAATCATTTTAAAGAGAGATATGCACAGGCACTATTCGAAATGAAAATCTCTGTCTGGATGAAAAATACGAGCAAATCGCGCGCCGAAAAGGCAACTCGGCAGAATATAACAAAAAGTCACGTGCTAGTGCTGGTAGCCCTGATCGGCAATATGCAAATTTGATCTTTCGCCGCTTTCAGTGTCCACCAGCGCCCGCTTCGATGCTCTCGGCCCGCGGCAACCGCCAGAACGCGCCCGTCCGCCGAGAATGATGAGCCGTTGATGAAACCGTCCTGAACGAAAAGTTTTTTAGAGTGTTCAAGAGTAACACATAAAGTTTTCTACTAGTTAAGTTCAACTGCGAGAATAAAACATCCGAAAACGAGCGCACCGCACCAAATTGACGCGATTCACTTCGGTCAGCGATTTGTAGTCGCGAGACACTTGCCAGAATCTCACATAGCCGTCAGAGGAGCCTGAAAAGCATTCATTCAACATACCATCGGCAAAAAAGACACAGGTGAATGATAACGTCCGCTTTGATTCGGAATAAAGATTTCAACGAGCAACCACGAAGCAACCGGACACAACGACATCCGTGTACGGCCGTGTGGCCAAACAATTGATCCAGGTCGGGGCGGCCGACTCTCCGTGTGCCGACTTCACCGAGCACACTGGCTTCTTTTTGAACGCCGACCACACTGCTATGCTGCTGAAAAGAACAGTTTCAAAAATAATCGCAATCGCAAGCGACTATTATCGTTGTTTCGGTCCTGCGACACAAAATGCGGTCGCAAGTAGAGGGAGAGCAACGTTTTACGGCAACTGACTGGCCATTTCGAAGCTAAACCGAACTTGTGCGTGAATGTTTTCAGCAGTAAGACTTTTCCATTGTGGAAGCCACTACACGTTATTTCTTTTTCTCCTCCGCGTGAAAGAATAAAGCGACATTCATGAAGCAGTATTTAGTGACGCGTAGCTGTTTTGTTAAAACATAGTTACGCGGTCACTAAATGCCGCTTCATGAGTGCCGCCCCTTAAGATTCAAAATCATTTTTCGCGTACCCATTCTGTGCGCCGGACACAAAGTGATCCTCGTTGATCATCGCGACGCAGTCGACTGACACGCACGATCTGTAGAAACACCAATAGCTCTTATGAAAATCAAATCTAACAAAACAAACGGTGAAAAAGTGAGAAAAACATGGAAAATCAAACAATAACATAGTACTGAGCAGGGAAATTCGTTCTGTAAGGACTTTAGGCAGCATTTATGAACGAGTATTTGGTGACGCGCAGCGGTGCTAAAACATAGCTATTGCTTCACGAATGCCCCTTCATGAATGTGACTCTCACTCACTCATACGCGTTGAAGACCAACTGCGATTCATCGGCGACCTTCCAGAGTCGCAGCGAGCGATCTTGGCCCCCGCACGACAACGAGCGCTCTCGACCGAGCGCCGCGACACCGGCGACCGTGTCCGAGTGGCCGAACCTGCGTTTTTTATTTGTCCCGGAACTGGCATTTTTTCAGAGTCGCGTTTTTTGAGTCGTTCAAAATTTGCAATGCAAATTATAAGTCAATGTTGCAGTACAAAAAAACATCGTACATCGTATCCATGTAGCCCATCTGCTGCAGATCCCATGCCTTCACCGTGTTGTCAGCGGAGCCAGAGAACACTTGCTGGTGGCCTCTTCGGAATGCGAGCGACTGCAAAAACAGTGTCTGTGTTTTCTCGATCTCCAAGGCTTGTTATTATAACGGGTCATCAAATTGAGTGCGCCGATTCATATTCACATCTTTTTTCCGGCCTAGACCGTATCTAGACCAATGTTGTTAGAACTTGGCGACGAGTCATTTTTTTTTCAAATCTAACGACCCTCTTACTTGCTCATATTTGTCCCAATTTTCAAGTAATCAGTAATCACACCCACACGTGTATCATCTGCAAAAACGTGCAACAAAAGTGAGTTTAACTTGCAAAATAAATAATACTTCACGGTGTGTGTCGCGTCAGAATCGGTAGCCCCACACACACAATAACGTGCATCAACCCAGCGCAACATTGCTGATTCAATCACATCTGTCTCAATTTATGTGCCGTTTCCTCTCTCACTCTCGGCTGCCCAAAGTAGGCAGTGAAAAATCTGCGTTCGAAATCTATAACTCAACAACAACAACAACAACAACCAGTGTACGTGCGCACAAAGTTGAATACTGAGAACCACAAGTGTGTTACACAGGGAACTGGTGAACAACAAAATTGGCGAGTCAGTGATTTTTCATTTTTCATACATTACAACACGATTTTTCACGGCCACACACAAGACCAAACGAACGAGCAGCAAGTCTCGTTTTATTCAGTCACTCACTCGATCGAAACCGTCGGCTTCTTTCTCCGTTTTCAACATTCCTCCAGTTCTATCACTGTTTGATGTTTTCTTCCTCCCTCACCTTAATTTTATACAAATTTCCAGTTTTGCGAATGGTAGCGTCTAATCGCAGGTTAGAACAATAGCTGGACTTCAAAATACCACTGCCGCGCTTTTATTATTGCAAATTTGGTGGTAAACTAAAAGGTTATTATTATGTAGCACAATGGCGAGGTAAAGGGGAGGAAGCCGGAGCGATGCAACCACTCAAACAACTTGTTTTTGCTTATTGACTCTTGAAAATGCAATGTCATTAGTACTGAAGCACTGGTAACAGTTGTTGTTGTTACCATCTTGTTGAGATGTGTCTTGGCCGGAAATTTGCGCTGAATTTCGTAAACATAATGGTTTACGCTTTTATCGCCTTCTCCCAACAGCGGTCAATCATTTATGTAACTTTCTCAGGACTAAAAATGTCTGTTGCTTAATGTTCAAATCAAAAGTATACCGTATTACCTCTATTAAACCCCCATGGGGGTTTATTTCTTCAGCGACTTCTGGGGGTGGGGGTTTATTTTTTTGGGGGGGGGGATTATTTTTTGGGGGGGGGGGTTTATTTGGAAACCATTTTTAGGGGTGGGCAAAATGGCAAAAATACCTTCCATGGCAGGAAGGAAGTCGCAGAAACTTCTACTTTTCACAGAGATTTCCTTTGGTAACAGCCTTTTGTAATGAAATTACCGCCAACTCATCCCTTTGGGGCCTTTGGTAGCACAATTTCACCAATGTCACTGCATTCAGCCACTGAATTCGCTAGGTATGTGTTTCAAACAGGTTTCTAATAAACCCCCATGGGGGTTTATTTTTGGGGGGGGGATTATTTGGAAACTTGTCGAGGGGGTGGGGGTTTATTTTGGGGGGGGGGGTTTAATTTTGGGGGGGGGGGGTTTAATAGAGGTAATACGGTAGCTGTTTACTTTACATTCACGTTGGCGTGTGGTACAGTGATAGACGCTTGACTTCTACACCTTCGTTAGTGGTCGAACTCACAGACAAATACCTCAAAGTTGCGGTTCACGTTCACAATGCTGAAATCGTTTATTTGTCATGCATCACTGAGAAAAGTACACAAATGGTGCAGGACCTGTGACCTTTTTGTTGACCACCGTTGTTCAGCTAACGTCAAGTCATAATCACACCTTAAAAAACGACGAAATGCCAAAACACGCCTTCTTCGAAGCGATGACAAAGAGTGCCACTTAAGAACACGCGCGCGCAGCAACATGTCTCGCCAGCGAATCAGCACTTTGAAAAACAGCCCAGCAGCGCAGACTGTCAAATGACCATTTGGGGTGTGTTTAATATTGATAGATGGACGGATGACGCTAGAAAAGATACGACAACATTTGTCGCCAAGTCCGGACCGGCCAAGCTCTCGGTCCGTTCGTGTGTGTCGCGAGTTGCCCGTTGCACAGCTGTTGAAGAAAAAATATTTCTCTGCCTTCTGTCGTGCTTTTCTGTTTTGTTTAGAAATCGAATATACCCTGGGCCACACAAGGATATGCAGGATAGACCAAGGAGCCACTATGTGCTAGGACACTTTCGGGTATAGGTTAGCTCAGCTGCCGCTAACTAGCTATGCGCTTGTTTCGAGATATTATTATAGAGTTGTGCGCACGAAACATAATTTCGGGAAGAGACGTGTATATACGCGGTAACCTAAGAACACGACGAAATACCGTTTCTGCCGTCTGTTTCTCTTTGCTGACCAGCAATATTTGCTCAATCTATTTTACGTCGTGGTTTTGCCAATTGAATTTTGACGATGCTTATGAGCGTCGATGTATGCGGTGCAGTCACGTCCTGTTTAATGGGCGTGTATTGTGGCCTGTCCGGTTCGTGTTGTATTAGTAATCAATCAGTCAACATCAATGACACGCAGACGAACCGGTATATTCGTGTCTCAAAGAGATTTAAAAAATACTCTGCTTTGCTGCGTTTCGTTCAACTTTCCATCGGACACAATATAGCATTGGTTTTCTTGTCAACCGTAACAGCACCGTTTAAACAAACAAAATAATTCTTCAGTTGCAAATTTCTGAAAACCTGTTTGTTCGCTTGCAACACTCTTCGCGCGAGAAAAGTGTGAAACAGAACGTGTCGCTCGATTGAAGAGCTAGGTCTATCGAAACACCGTGTTCTTTCTCCGTTCATTCATGGTGCATTTCGCACTTCAACTGGCTTCACTATTCCGCCACACACGCGTTTTTTTCTCAGCGAGGCCATTTTTCATTTTATCAAACTGCGATAGTTTTGCGTCGGTGTGTCTGACAGTATTTTGACGTTCTAATAAACAAGCATGTCCACGATACACGAACGACACAGACGGCGTCTCCGTGCGCGTGTGTCTCTGCGGCATCTGCGTAGCAGGCAAACACCCTGAGTCCTGACGCACCCCCTGCGCTGTTGTCCCAGTCGCGGCTTTTCAATTTGAGATCCGAAAAAATGCAGATTCATTTTTGGATTTATGGTCGGTGCGAACGA
>JASANC010004437.1:0-25462 GCA_030248135.1 Theristus sp. LFF4_11
CTAGATTTGTGATCAAGACTGTCGGTGCGTGACCTTGCACACTACGAAAGTCAGAACAACCAGCACACACATGCCAGCCAAGTCGGCGTTCATGTTTTTCCTGAATCACTAATATTTTCGTTGTCGGACATAAATTACTCAAGGTAGCAGAATCATTGATGAAAACGCCCACACTGTTCGGTTTGTATAATCAGCATTCAGCAACACCGGTGTGCATAATTTACGACTGCAGCTGAAGCACGTGAAACAGCTGTGAACACAGCAAACTGAAAAAACGCAAGCCAGCAGCGTGCTTTCTGTCCAAGTTGGTCGCTTGTTTTAAAATTTTAATCTAATCATAAAATATTTGGAACATTATCGTTCAAGTGACCAGTTCAAGCGCTGGCGCACTGATTTCCAAGCTCTTTCCTTTTTAAAATGCTTGTGCGGTCTCGGCTCGCTCGAGATCATTAGCTTAGATAAAAATATGTTTGTTTAAATCTGTCACTTTTTTTGCAGAACACAGTGCATGCGAAAAAATTTAAATTAGTAAGAAAAATGAATACCGATGACGGGGTTGGTGAAAAAAACAATTGTAGGTTTGCTAAACATGTTTTATGGCAACTCCGATCTTGAACATTCTTCTTTCGCGAGCTCTGTATTCGGCGAAAAAAGTGACAGGTTTAAACAAACATGCTGTACTTTTTTATGCAGTTTCTTTGTCATTTGCAGTTTGCAACTAAAAGTCTTCTAGACGTTCAATATGAGCGATTTCCCGTTGCCGAACACGCAGCCACAGTGTCGGTGGTCGCTGGTGTCAGCGGGGGCTTCGCCGCACACCACTGTGAAATACTTGTGCGTCTCAGATTGATTGATGAGAAAAATAATCATCAGTTATTCAGCATTTTTGTTACAAATAACTAAAAAATCATCAGGCCGCACGGACCGAAAATCCTGCCAGAACATCCTGCACCAAATCGGCAGAACCCCACTAGTGCGGATCAATAAAATCACCGCCGAAGAAGGGTTGCAATGTGAAGTTTGTGAGTATGCGGGGCAGTTCGTCAAATGCAGAACTTGAGAGTTCCAAGATTTTTTGCCATTTTTTTATTTTTCAGTGGCAAAATGCGAGTTTTTCAACGCTGGTGGTTCGGTGAAGGACAGAATTGCACGGCGAATGATTGAGGTCTAAACTTAGAGCTTTTGTTTATTTAATCAAAAGTCAAAAAATTCCAAAACGATTTGATCCAAACGGCGCGGCATTGTCTTGAAGGACGCAGAGCGCGAGGGCACCCTGAGTCCGGGCATGACGATCATTGAGCCGACGTCCGGCAACACCGGCATTGGACTCGCGATGGCTGCCTCCGTGCGCGGCTACCGCTGTATCATTGTCATTCCGGAGAAAATGAGCGCTGAAAAGGTTGCTATTGCACAACGGAACACTGACTGATAGACTCGCTCTGACAGACTCGAGTATTCGACGCGTTTTCTTGCCGTTCTATTATTGTTTGAGAAAGTTGGCTTGTTGGCGCACAAAAGATTCACGCTCTGCGAAAAGCCGCAGAGTTAAAACAGAACAAAAATCCGAATTCCCAATACGACGGCGCCGCAGATTTGAAATGCCGCGCAGTCTAGGAAACATCTTCTTATCCGCGCGTGTGCAAACGCATTGAGTCTCAAAACCGGAACGAAAAGACAAGCAATCTTGCCGCCTGTTTTTCATGTGGACACACTGCGAGCGCTCGGTGCCGAGATCGTGCGCACAAAGACGGCAGAATCGTTCGACTCGCCCGATTCGCACATCGGCGTCGCCGCCAGACTGCACGCGGAGATTCCGAACTCGGTCATTCTTGATCAGGTTCGTAAATGTGGCGATTCATTGTTAAAGTCAAATTTTGAAAAAAACTCGCAAAACGTTTTCTGCAGCACCGCAACGCCGGCAATCCACTGGCGCACTACGATGAAACGGCGGAGGAGATGCTCGACCAGTGCGACGGCAGACTGGACATGGCTGTGGTCGGCGCGGGCACTGGCGGCACGCTCACGGGCATCGGACGCAAACTCAAGGAGAAGTGCCCTCAGTGCAAGGTCTGTGTGCGCAGACCACGGTCAGTTTCGCCACTTTGGGGCACAGACACACACGGGAGACGGGGTGTGCCGATTGAATGCGGTAGTTGGTGGCATTTGGTGGACTTGCCGTTAAATACGGTGAATGTCAATCTTCTTTTACGTGCAATGGAGGAGTGATGTTGAATGGATCTGTGGTAAAGCTCCACAGCAAAAAAAAACTGAATACGCTATGTTGGGTCCGAAGTGTCCGAATTGAATTAAAATACTTTTATAGCGTGAAAAAGATTCTGATTAGATTCGTTAGTTTTCATTTTGTTACACAAAAACCGTCAGATCACGTGTTCAGTTTTGCTGATTTCAAATTCGCGCGCAGCCGTGAAACAATTTCTCTATCTTTGCGTGCACATTACGACAGGTTCAATCAGAAAGATAATAACTTAAAAAGACATGTTTGTTTTCAGAATAAACAAAACGCAGAGTTTGCCCGGAAAAACATTGCAGATCATTGCCGTGGACATCGAGGGCTCCGTGATCGCTGATCCGACGCACACGACGGCGCACTTTTACGAGGTCGAGGGTCTCGGCGACGACTTTGTGCCGACCGTGCTTGACCGTTCCGTGGTCGACCAGTGGTTTGTGGCCAACGATCGAGACTCGTTCCTGATGGCACGGCGGCTGATTCGCGATGAGGCGCTGCTCTGCGGTACAACGTTTGCAAACTGCTGTTCATGGAAGGATTTCTGAACCTGACCAGCATTTTTGGCGTTGAATTGCGCGGAAACGCTAGCCAGAACAACAACATTGATAGTGTCCAGTTGTGTTGTGTCGAACAAATACTGACCACAGAAAGAGTACTCACGTGGTTGAGTTGTTTAGTTGGGTTCGCTGATTAGGACGTGAGGACAAAAACGACAGGAACAAGAACAGACGGACTGACAGATCATCACAGGTTCTATAGCTAATATAATGGCACGTAATTAATTGTACAATTATGCGTTGTTGCCAACTCCGCCCACAGGTGGCAGCAGCGGCTCAGCGATGTGCGCAGCCGTGCACGCAGCACGCTCGCTCTCGGCCAATCAGCGCTGTGTGGTCGTGTTGCCAGACGGACTCAGAAATTACATGTTCGTCAATGTTGTTTTATTGAACTTTGAAACTGTTGTTCTTCTGCACACCATGATTTTCCAAGCGTTTCAGGACAAAATTCCTGAGCGACCAATGGATGGAAGAGCGCGGTTTTCTGAAGAACAGCATTGCAAACGGACTAAACAGCGTGTGATCAGTGCTGAACAGGTGCACGTTACACTGCACTCAAAATCGAAGTTCCATATACCCAAAAACATTGGATTTACATTCTGGAGACGGTTTAAGTCTTTGAGGTCTGTGTGAAAAAAAGACGGTTTCACATGGTACTTTATTGAACACCATTCCACACGCCCAACTGTGCATGTTGTCTCTGTTTTTTAGCTCCCGGGAGATTTCATTTCTTTCTGCATAAATAAACTAAAAAGATCAAAGTTTTAAAGTTACATGAACCGATCGACGCATGAAATTGACAAACGGTTGGTTGTTTTGTTATGATCAAAAACACACGCGGCGAAACCGGTTTGTGATGTCGTATAAACTGATGATACTACACACAGACACGACATGAGCGCTGATCAAACGAGCCCGATAGAAATAATAAATGAACTTCACAGATAGTTGCAAGCCGCAGTTTACCATGTAGTCTGGGCTGTTTTTCGTTTTTTAACCAAAAAAACGGAGAGAAAAAAACATAATGGCTGATGCGGTGAAGAGTGATTGGACAAGAAAACCAGATGCACAGCAGGAACACAGTTTGAACGTCACTTCGTGTGCGGCCACCCCGGCGCAGCAGTCGGTTTTGTTCTTCGATCGGATTTCGCAACAATCGTACGAAACACAGAAAAATGCTCAATCGTTGCATCAGAATCAACCGATGGAGGGGCATTGCTCTGAGCTCGTTGAGCGTTTCAGGCACTGCAGGTGAGCCAAGCAGAGGAAAATGCTAAGAACTCGTGTGTCCCGTGTCCTGTCCTGTCGCGTGTCCCGCGTCGTGTCCCGGGGAAAATGTTACGAATGACGACGCCGAGTGACTAATCGATGATTGTTTCGATAACATTTTCCAATCGATTTCAGCAATTTTAAGTATTCTCAGCAGTCTTCATTTCTTGAACACGCGGCGTTAGAGGACACGACGAGAGACACGAGACGGTACGGGACACAAGTTGAGACACTTTTTGGCGTGCAACTTATTGTCACGCTATTTGTTACGGACTGTTTGTGAAGCAATGTTTGCCGTATGAAGTGCAACATACTGAACATGCATGTTTCGATACGATTTCAGTGATTGTCAAAGAGAATTATCAGCAATAAAATCAAAACAACAATAACAATTCGACCATCGAGGTCTGACCAAACCATGTCGATCAACATTCTGAGCTGATGCTCACCACCAATTCCACCACTCAGGTGTCTGCCCCGGATGGCCGCTTCGGCGCGCAAGCAGCTGCTGTTGCTGTTGCTGTTGTTCGCGTACACAGCGCTCGGTGGGCTCGCATTCAAAATACTCGAGTCTGGCCATCACACCGATGCAAATCAGGAAACGGAAGTGAACGCTGATGTTGACACGATTGCTGAATTGCAACATGTGCTGCTGGAGTTGAAGGTGACGTGAGATGTACTGTAAATACGTACATGTATGTATGTTTGTTTGCAACGAAAGTACAAAACCATTTTTAAAAGCCACTTTTCGCGTTTCAGCAGCTGAACGTGAAGTTCCAAGGCAATTATACTTTGTCGGCGCCCGAGCGTCGTCTGCTGATGCGCGTGCAGCGTGTTCTGTACAAATACCACAAACTTGCCGAAGAGCACTGGAAACAACTGAAGCAAGTTGAACAGACGTGGTCGTGGCTCGATGGAATGTTCTACGCTGTTACACTGTACACAACCATTGGTGATGTGATGATAATAACGCTAAACGTTACTGAAAAAAGCTCGATTTTGGTCCGAACTACAAAGAACGATTAAACGATAGTAAACGGTTATCAATTCATCAACATCTCATGCAAGGACTTTATTTGTCGAAAAACATTCCCATTCACTTACTGGCCTGCATGGAACTACTAACTGGCTGCAAAATCACATATTATTTGGCATTTTAGTAGATCCGTTCTCTAAGGTTTAAAAAATCTTGAAATAAACAGTTAGCAATTTGCTTTGCAGGTTATGGCACGATAGCAGCAAAGACGATCTCCGGCCGGTTGGTCTCGATGGTGTACTCAATCCTCGGCATCCCACTGATGATTTTCATTCTGAACCAATGGAGTCGCGTGCTGCTTGGTTTGCTCTCAACGCTTTTGAGGTGGTTCGGTCTGTGTTGGAACACGATGACGCGCTGCGTGCGCAAACGAGCCAACGTGGCACTGCCGTTGTGCGCTCCACAACACGCTCAACGCGAGTTCCAGACGCAAATACCAATTATACTCAGGTATAGAACGGACATGCGCTGAAAACAAGTCCCAACTCGTAACCTGTGTTCTGTCCTGCGTTGTATCCTGTCCTGTTCCGCAGCGCAGCGTGTCACGGATTGCTAGAGGCTAAAATTGCTAAAATCGATTGGAAAATGTTTGCAGAACAATCAGCGGTTAGTGTCTCGGCAAGTCTGAGCAATTTTTCCAGGGACAGGACGCGACGCAGGACAGGACCTGGTACACGAAGTAGGGTATTTTTTTTGCGCGAAACCAACAACAATTTTTTTCATGTAAAATGCTAAACATACATAATCAACGAAAGTTTGCTTTTTGTTTTGCACAGTTCCATTTTAACGATTGGTTGTTTACTGTGCGCATCAGCGGTCTTCAGCAACGCAAATTGGACGTATTTTGATAGCGTCTGGTTCTTTTTCATCACGTTTTCTACCATCGGTGAGCATCGAAATTCGTCACTAGACTTATAATTTACAAAAAAAGCCTCCCATTTTTACTTTGTTTACTTTCCAGTAATCAAAGATTGGCCAAGACATCATTTTTAGCGCGTTTTATGTAGGTTTAGGCGATCTGTCACCGCAACGTGAAAGTGTGCCGTTCGTCATTTGGCTGCTGCTGTTGATCCTTGGACTGACCGTGCTCAGCATGTTCTTGAATGTTCTTCAAACGAATCTCGATCGCTGGTTCGCGCACTTCGAAGAGAAGTTTGAGCAGCACGCAGTTAGCATGTTTCTGAAGTCCGAGGGATTCCAGTTGTCACACAAGCAAACCACGGCAAAAGGCAACCAACAAAATCACGACGATCATCGACTGCCGCCGAAGCAGAACAGTCAGAAAACGCTGGGCATAACGGGACTGCCGGCTGCTGCTCAGTCAGAAACGGCGAAGCATTTGCGTCGACTGACTGGGCAAGCCAGATCAAGCCGTACGCAAACGTCAAAGTTCAAAAACGCTCGAACAAGACTGCTACTGCAGATGGTGAACAGGAAAAGGTGAGTCGGATGATCATTTCCGATTCTTTTTCAAAAATCCAACATTGTTTGATTGATTTCTTTTATTATCGTGTTGCCCTTCCTCCTTTATAGAGTACGCGAATTGGAGCACCGTTTTCAGCGACTGTCGAATTTGCGCAGTAAAAGCATCCAAGTGAGTGTGGCTGTGCACTCGAGCGAGTGTCAGACGGCGCCACAGTGCACGGCGGTTGACAGCGAGACACAAACGGTGATCCATGAACGCAACAACACGACACGAACGGCACGCGCACGCACGCACACAAGCACAACCGACACCACAGAACGGACGGTCATGCCGATGCGAAAACGAAGCTCGCTGAAGTTTTATGCTCTCCCAACGGCAACACAGCCGTACCAATTACATGTTGGCTATTAGAACGAAGCATATGCCAGTAGTTGTTCTTGACAATGATTGCCATATTATGAAAGTAGATTTCTTTAGGTTTCTTTAATAGCGAGCGACTCCCACTTTCTCGCTCTTTTGAAAAATGTTGGAAGAACTATTGCTTTTAGTGTGATTATTATTGAAAATAACACGCATTATTAGTCTTACCCAACACTCAGAGAGTCGTTTGTGTTGCCATGACATCAATCGTGGTGCCTCAGTCTGTTCAGCGTCCTTGAATGTTTCGCTGCCAAGTCAAAGTCATCCATGGACGAACAATAAAACACCAATTCTACGTGTGCACGTTGTTCAACGTGTGTTGTTGTTTCCCTATCAGTTGCTGCATTTCAGACTCAGAGGGCATTTCGTTTTTTTTTCCCTTTTCACCTCAACCCTTCATGACGAGTAACATCCGCTAAAGTCACTATACTTGCATTATTTGAATGTGGTGTTTTTGTGGGTGTTGGTTGACGATACAACACTAAACGCGCACACACCATGCCACGTCAATGCCCTGAATTGAATATTGTGAAAAATATGATGCGTTCAGAAAACGAAGTTCATTCGGTGTGGATCTCATTATTGTTGTTTCGGCGCATTGTTTGTTTTACGCAACAGCATGCACATAGGCGAAGACCAAGACGAACTTTTGATCATAAGTCATGCGTTGTTTAAGAAATTTTTCTCCGAACTTTTACTGTTTTGTTTGTCACGTAATTTTTTGTGTTAATTTTGTGGTCAACGGAGTGAAATTGAATCTGTAAATAATGATTTTCAATCGAATTGTGCAACGTTGCTTTTCAACGATCAAATCAGGCTTTTCAGAAACAAATAAAATTATCACTCAACTTGTTTGTGTGTGAAGATTGTGTTTTTTATTAATTCACTTCGTTTTTTTGCTGTCAAAAATCAATTTCAAACGCTTTTTTATTTTTGAAAAACTTTAGATGCAAGCTCAAGACTTGTTTGAGTGGCTGTGGCAGGCTGCCCAGTGCCTGTTTTTGTCATTCATCATTTATCGCTGCTCTAAATCGTTTGTAACATTTTGCCGTCCATTCATCTACTGGTACGTATTTCCATTCATGAAGTGGAACATCGATTTGTCGCTGTATGCCCATCGTTGGGTTGGTAAGTAAAATACGCCTGTCCAATCACCTTGACGTGTTGCAAAGTTTGATAAAAATTGCAGCTAATTTTCAGTGGCCACTGGAGCGACGGATGGCATCGGCAAGGCTTACGTGGAGGAATTGGCGAGGCGGGGCTTGAAGAAGTTCTTACTGATTGGACGCAACCCTGAAAAGTTGCACAAAACAGCAAACACACTGAGTGAGCGTCTCAAAAAAAGAAAGTGAAAACCGATTTTCTAAACTTGTTTTACACTAAACTTGTTGCTGCAGAAAGTCGCTTTCGCGTTGAGACTGTTGAAACAGCAGTGTTCGACTTTGCGCATGATCCATGGGAGAATCTACCGAACAAACAGTTGTGCACCTACGATATCGGCATTTTATGTGAGCGCATTGGGAGAAAAATGCTTCAAATTTTGTAGTCGTTCTCTGTCAAGGCAGAGAGAGGAACAGAACGGTCAACATTTTTTTCTCGCGGTGTTCCGGAAAATGGACACGGCAACACCCAGCACACTCGGCATCTTGGACCGCACTTTTATTTCCGGGACACCGCGCGGGACACCCAGGTGGACAGAACACCGGACACCTTTTTCAGCGTGTGCCTGCATTCTTTTTAGTGAACTGCGCTGGCATGGCGATCAACGGCATTTCGCTGTTCCACGAGCAGCCGCATGGAAAGGCGTCCGAAATTTTACGAGTGAATGCGGTCTCTTACCTGAAAGTGAGTTCATTTTTTTTAAATGGCGATGATTTGCAGTCGATCTGACATGAGAACATATGTCAAATATAAAGTATGTTTGTTTAAACCTATATCACTTCTTGGTTCATAGAGCATGCGATGTTTTGAAAAGAGGAACGAATGTATCGGGTTTGGTCATGAAATCAAACATCCCATTTGTGGCTTGTGCCTGTTTTCTTGCCTCTCCGATTCCGTTCTTTCTTCCTTTTATGTGTTCTACGAAAACCGTGACAGGTTTAAACAAACATACTGTACATATTCCGTAGATGATTGAGCTTGTGCTGCCGAACATGATTGAACGCAACGATGGCATCATCGTCAATGTTGCTTCGATTCAAGCCTGGAGGCCCGTGCCGTATCTATCGAGCTATCCAGCTTCGAAAGCAAGTAAACGCCAACAAGCGGACGGATTTTATAGTTGAACTACCATTGATTTTTCACAAAACTCAAGAACTATTTTGTTTTGTTTATCAGGCCTGTGTGACGTTTCTGTCCGAGTGTCTGTATCGCGAATACAAACACACTGGCGTCAAAGTTCAGGTAACGGTTTTTAGTTTCTTTTTGTTTTGAAACCAAAATTCGAAAAGTGCTTTTTCAGTGTTTGCTGCCTTTGCTCGTGGCAACGAAAATGATTGCCTACGAATCTGAAAACCAGCAGCAGGCCTCCGGTTGGTTCGTTGTGAGCCCAGAGCAGTTTGCGAGGGACGCTGTCGATGTCATCGGCATACACGATCTCATCAGTGGCTGCAGACTGCACGACCTTCAGGTTTGCATATATTGTGAAACTAAAGTTTTTTTTCGTGAGCAGTTCTTGAATTCAAATCTAACACACTCTGATTGGCTGCATTTGAATTTCTCGTCAGAAAGTTTATTCAGTGCGTATAGCATCTCAGTTTTATAACTGGATTATTCCTTTGCCGTTGCAAATTCGGAAATCTTTTTTTTCAGATTGCATTCTTGTCGTTCTTTCCGTTCTGGCTATTGAGGCATCTGCTGAAGCCTATCTACGATTTCCACAGCAAACGTTTCAGCGAACCAGCGAAATACAAACCATCATTGCAGAAGCAAACCAGCCCTGGACAGTGACGACAAAAAAATACAAACCTTGTCAAGTTGTTGCACATGCAACAAGTTTCGTTTATTGAAGTGACATGTCCAATGATTTTGACAGCAACCATAAATAAAATTGTGAAACCAGTGTGTAAACAAATTACAAACACTGTTTCCCATAAATTGTTAACAGATGTTTTCAAAAAGTTCTACAATACAGGGTGATCAAATAAAAACGCCAAAAAAAAATAAACAGCTAGCAATTAGAACTGATGCAACATTTTATGCAAGCTGAAACTTGCAGCAATCGAAGAAGTTTCGTCACCGCTTGTAATATTAAAATTTCAGCGCACAGCATAAAAACAATCAGAACCTTCGATCTCTATTTTCTGCTTTGAATCGTCACCCGAATCGGTTCTTCATTATTCGGCGAATGTGTCCGTTGAACGAGGCCACTTTCATTGAACGAAGCGTTCGAAAAAAGGACACGCTGCTGACTTGGAGGCGGCATGTAGGTCAGTAGTCGGAAGAATCCACTACCAAGGGGCCAGTTTTATAAAAAAAATTCTGCCTCGTCAGTGTCATTCTAAATTCTCAACCACTTCTGTTTCGTTTTCCTCTGCGTTTTCATTGTTGGATAAAATGAAAGGTTCCTGGCACGCTGATTGGCTTAAAACGCTAATCCGTCGGTCCATTTTTTAACTAGCCAATTGACCCGTGCCTACGGCACGGTTAGCTGATAGATACAATTAATTTTGCGTGGATTTTGGCCTTTTGAACCGTGCCAAAAATGCATTGCATTTTGATTTTGAGCTGCTTCAGTCGTTCCCGTTCAAATTATCAAAAACAATCTTCTGATCACGAACACAATCTTTACTGCATTCCGTTTTGAAATTGAAAACAATCTTTTTTAATCACCAACGGTCAATTGCCGTTCCCGTTAAAAATATGTAAAGCGATCCCGTTCAAATTATCAAAAACAATCTTCTGATCAAGAACACAATCTTTAATGCATTCCGTTTTGAAATTGAAAACAATCTTTTTTAATCACCAATGGTCAATTGCTGTTCCCGTTAAAAATATGTAAAGCGATCCCGTTCAAATTATCAAAAACAATCTTCTGATCAAGAACACAATCTTTAATGCATTCCGTTTTGAAATTGAAAACAGTCTTTTTTAATCACCAATGGTCAATTGCTGTTCCCGTTAAAACTATGCGAAGTGATTTAAAAGTTAATTGAATTGAAACGACAAAAAGTAACGTTTTATAAAATCATTTTTGAATGTAATTTGTAATTGCAATTTTGAATTTTTGTTTTCGAAATTGACAGATTTCTAATTAAACCCGGGTGTTGAAAACAAATTTAAAACCCGAAGTTTACAATTTTGCTGTTATGTTTTTTACCCGTTTACCCTGCTCTAAGCAAATCCTTTTGAGGAAACTACTAAAAAAAACAAAAAAAAAGGACGGCGAAAAAACCCACATATAAAACACGTTTTTATACCTTACTCCCCCGAGAAAAAAGCGCAGAGGGAGGAATGGGGGCCAACAAAAACTTCGCTATCTCCAACTATTAGCATTCATTCTGTTTCTGCGTTTGCGGTCTGGACCGCTCATTTAACCGGGGTTGGAGAAAAAGAAAAAGAAAAACGTCAAATTTGGTAAAATTCTCTTTTTCCAAATAACCGCTTTGAAAGCCATCTTGCTTTCTAATCAGATTTTTAGTTAATCGCGGACTTCATTAACAAACCCCTGTTTATTTAATTTCGCAATTTATTTTTTTTGTTGACTTGTTTTTTTAGATAAAACCTTTTCTGTTTTTGAAAAGTCTGAAGCAATAACTTTACAACACTTTTATTTTATGTTTTCGAAAAAAGTTCTCAAGCAATAACTTTTCAACCAAATGATAATGAAAAATAGTGTCTTGAAAGCAGAGTGCGGCTTTCGGTCATCAAGTTTTGAACAGCAACAGTTGCCATTATTTGTCAATCGTACCTTGAGGCGCTGTCGCGGATGACCAAAGAGCATCATGATGACTTCAGCAGTGAAGAGCGACTTTTTTTGAGGAAAATAATTGCATTGATATTAGGTAAAAAATGAGATTGAGCTTAGCTATCTTAAATAGCAAAAATGGGCGCCAATTCAAATTGGCCAAAAAATGACACGCGGTTACAGACAGACAGACACCACTATTGTATCTTAGTATTATAGACTAGCCAATGGACCCGAGCTTAATCAATGCCAAGCTTTTTGGTGAAGTGGCATTGAATTTAAAAGAAAAAACAGTAACGTTTACTGAATAACCAATCTGACGAAAATTTACCTTGTGCTGCCGTGAAGCCGCCTACAATACAATATTTTTTAATGTATTTAAATAAATAAAAAATTCGAAGTTTATGATTTTGCTATTTTTACCCTTTAACCGTAACCTAAGGCAAGCCTTTTTGTAAGTGAAGTAAAATTGAATAAAAAATGTAAAAATTAACGTTTTTTCAATTACTCGGTTTAAAAAGCTAATGCTTCTTTTACCCGTTTACCGAAACATAAGCGAAGCCTTTTCTGTAAAGTGAAAATTCGAAGTTTATGATTTTGCTATTTTTACCCTTTCACCCTAACCTAAGTCAAGCCTTTTTGTTAGTGAAGTAAAGCTGAATAAAAAGTATAAAAATGTACGTTTTTTCAATTACCCGTTTTAAAAAGCTAATGTTTCAATTACCCGTTTATCCTAACATAAGCGAAGCCTTTTTTGTAAAGTGAAAATGCGAAGTTTATGATTTTGCTATTTTTACCCGTTCACCCCAACCTAAGTCAAGCCTTTTTGTAAGTGAAGTAAGATCGAATAAAAAGTATAAAAATTAACGTTTTTTCAATTACCCGTTTTAAAAAGCTAAAGCTTCTTTTACCCGTTTACCCTGACATAAGCGAAGCCTTTTTTTGTAAAGTGAAAATGCGAAGTTTATGATTTTGCTATTTTTACCCGTTCACCCTAACCTAAGTCAAGCCTTTTTGTAAGTGAAGTAAGATCGATATTTTACCCGTTTACCTAAGCCAAGCTTTTTTTGTAAAGTGAAAATGCTAAGTTTATGATTTTGCTACTTTTACCCGGTGACCCCAACCTAAGTCAAGCCTTTTTTGTAAGTGAATAAGATCGAATAAAAGTTAAAAATTAACGTTTTTTTTCAATTACCATTTTCCAAAAAGCTGTTTGACTTAAATACGCTCAGTCAATTGGCTAGGTACTACTAAATTTACAATTTGTCTGTCTGTCTGTCTGTCCGTCACACTTTTGAATTGGCGCCCATTTTTTGTTATTTTTGCCATTTTTGCCATTTAAGAAAGCTTCATCCCAATCTCAATCTTTATCTATTTTTAATATCATCACTTGAAATTGTTTAAACAAAGCGCCGCTCTTCATAACTGAAAGTCATCATGATACTCTTTTCAAGTTGATACTCTACGGTTATGCCTGTGAGCGACAGTTTTAACGTAATGCACGGTGGGCAAATGGCATATGTTGCTGCTCAAAACCTGACGAGTGACTGCGAAAGATGTAACAAAACCGTCTTTGACAAAAGTTAGTTATTTTTAATTGGGTCGCAATGGTATTTCCCTATTATTTTCACTTTGCAAATGGCTTGGGTTATGTTAGAGTAAACGGGTAAAAAGAACAAGGACTGTAAAACGAGGCTTAAAAACGTCACTTTTTTTGTTTCTGCTATTCATTTTCACTTTACAAGAAAGGCTTGGCTTATGTTAGGGTAAACGGGTAAAAGAAGCATTAGCTTTTTGAAACGGGTAATTGAAAAAACGTTGTTTTTATATTTTTAATTTTACTTCACTTACAAAAAGGCTTGACTTAAGTTAGGGTGAACGGGTAAAAATAGCAAAATCATAAACTTCGCATTTTCACTTTGCAAAAAAGGCCTGACTTATGTTAAGGTAAACGGGCAAAAAAAGCATTCGCTTTTTTAAAACGGGTAATTGAAAAAAACGTTAATTTTTATACTTTTTATTCGATCTTACTTCACTTACAAAAAGGCTTGACTTAGGTTAGGGTCAACGGGTAAAAATAGCAAAATCATAAACTTAGCATTTTCACTTTACAAAAAAGGCTTGGCTTAGGTAAACGGGTAAAATCGATCTTACTTCACTTACAAAAAGGCTTGACTTAGGTTAGGGTGAACGGGTAAAAATAGCAAAATCATAAACTTCGCATTTTCACTTTACAAAAAAGGCTTCGCTTATGTCAGGGTAAACGGGTAAAAGAAGCTTTAGCTTTTTAAAACGGGTAATTGAAAAAACGTTAGTTTTTATACTTTTTATTCGATCTTACTTCACTAACAAAAAGGCTTGACTTAGGTTAGGGTGAAAGGGTAAAAATAGCAAAATCATAAACTTCGAATTTTCACTTTACAGAAAAGGCTTCGCTTATGTTACGGTAAACGGGTAAAAGAAGCATTAGCTTTTTAAACTGAGTAATTGAAAAAACGTTAATTTTTACATTTTTATTCAATTTTACTTCACCTACAAAAAGGCTTGCCTTAGGTTACGGTGAACGGGTAAAAATAGCAAAATCATAAACTTCGAATTTTTTATTTATTTAAATACATTAAAAAATATTGTATTGTAGGCGGCTTCACGGCAGCACAAGGTAAATTTTCGTCAGATTGGTTATTCAGTAAACGTTACTGTTTTTTCTTTTAAATTCAATGCCACTTCACTAAAAAGCTTGGCATTGATTAAGCTCGGGTCCATTGGCTAGTCATAATACTAAGATAATAGTGGTGTCCGTTTGTTTGTTTGTGCGTATCACTTTTCTGCAATTTGAATTGGCGCTTATTTTTGCTATTTAAGGTAGCTAAGCTCAATCTCATTTTTTAAATATCAATGCCAATTATTTTCTCAAAAAAGTCGCTCTTCACTGCGAAGTCATCATGATACTCTTTGGTCATCCGCGACAGCGCCTCAAGGTACGATTGACAAATAATGGCAACTGTTGCTGTTCAAAACTTGATGACCGAAAGCGCACTCTGCTTTCAAGACACTATTTTTCATTATCATTTGGTTGAAAAGTTATTGCTTGAGAACTTTTTTCGAAAACATAAAATAAAAGTGTTGTAAAGTTATTGCTTCAGACTTTTTCAAAAACAGAAAAGTTTTATCTAAAAAAACAAGTCAACAAAAAAAATAAATTGCGAAATTAAATAAACGGGGTTTGTTAATGAAGTCCGCGATTAACTAAAAATCTGATTAGAAAGCAAGATCGCTTTCAAAGCGGTTATTTGGAAAAAGAGAATTTTACCAAATTTGACGTTTTTCCAACACGCAGGTTTAAATAAAAATGTGTCAAATACAGAAACGCAAAAATGAAACTGAATGACTATTTAAATGGGTGTTTGAAAAACGTTACTTTTTGGTTCCCCATTCATTTTCACTTTGCGAAAAGGTTTGGCTTCTATTTTAGGGACTGGGGTATATGTTAAGGTATAAAAACAGTGTTTTTTAAATGGGTATTTTTTATTTTAACGTCACTTTTTTATATTTTTTTGTTTATTTTTTATAGTTTCACTCAAAAAAAGGATTTGCTTAGAGCAGGGTAAACGGGTAAAAAACATAACAGCAAAATTGTAAACTTCGGGTTTTAAATTTGTTTTCAACACCCGGGTTTAATTAGAAATCTGTCAATTTCGAAAACAAAAATTCAAAATTGCAATTACAAATTACATTCAAAAATGATTTTATAAAACGTTACTTTTTGTCGTTTCAATTCAATTAACTTTTAAATCGCTTCGCATATTTTTAACGGGAACAGCAATTGACCATTGGTGATTAAAAAAGATTGTTTTCAATTTCAAAACGGAATGCATTAAAGATTGTGTTCTTGATCAGAAGATTGTTTTTGATAATTTGAACGGGATCGCTTTACATATTTTTAACGGGAACAGCAATTGACCATTGGTGATTAAAAAAGATTGTATGTTTTCAATTTCAAAACGGAATGCATTAAAGATTGTGTTCTTGATCAGAAGATTGTTTTTGATAATTTGAACGGGATCGCTTTACATATTTTTAACGGGAACAGCAATTGACCGTTGGTGATTAAAAAAGATTGTTTTCAATTTCAAAACGGAATGCAGTAAAGATTGTGTTCTTGATCAGAAGATTGTTTTTGATAATTTGAACGGGAACGACTGAAGCAGCTCAAAATCAAAATGCAATGCATTTTTGGCACGGTTCAAAAGGCCAAAATCCACGCAAAATTAATTGTATCTATCAGCTAACCGTGCCGTAGGCACGGGTCAATTGGCTAGTTAGTTACAAAAGTGTACGGACGGATTAGCGTTTTAAGCCAATCAGCGTGCCAGGAACCTTTCATTTTATCCAACAATGAAAACGCAGAGGAAAACGAAACAGAAGTGGTTGAGAATTTAGAATGACACTGACGAGGCAGAATTTTTTTTATAAAACTGGCCCCTTGGTAGTGGATTCTTCCGACTACTGACCTACATGCCGCCTCCAAGTCAGCAGCTGTCCTTTTTTCGAACGCTTCGTTCAATGAAAGTGGCCTCGTTCAACGGACACATTCGCCGAATAATGAAGAACCGATTCGGGTGACGATTCAAAGCAGAAAATAGAGATCGAAGGTTCTGATTGTTTTTATGCTGTGCGCTGAAATTTTAATATTACAAGCGGTGACGAAACTTCTTCGATTGCTGCAAGTTTCAGCTTGCATAAAATGTTGCATCAGTTCTAATTGCTAGCTGTTTATTTTTTTTGGCGTTTTTATTTGATCACCCTGTATTGTAGAACTTTTTTGAAAACATCTGTTAACAATTTATGGGAAACAGTGTTTGTAATTTGTTTACACACTGGTTTCACAATTTTATTTATGGTTGCTGTCAAAATCATTGGACATGTCACTTCAATAAACGAAACTTGTTGCATGTGCAACAACTTGACAAGGTTTGTATTTTTTTGTCGTCACTGTCCAGGGCTGGTTTGCTTCTGCAATGATGGTTTGTATTTCGCTGGTTCGCTGAAACGTTTGCTGTGGAAATCGTAGATAGGCTTCAGCAGATGCCTCAATAGCCAGAACGGAAAGAACGACAAGAATGCAATCTGAAAAAAAAAGATTTCCTGAATTTGCAACGGCAAAGGAATAATCCAGTTATAAAACTGAGATGCTATACGCACTGAATAAACTTTCTGACGAGAAATTCAAATGCAGCCAATCAGAGTGTGTTAGATTTGAATTCAAGAACTGCTCACGAAAAAAAACTTTAGTTTCACAATATATGCAAACCTGAAGGTCGTGCAGTCTGCAGCCACTGATGAGATCGTGTATGCCGATGACATCGACAGCGTCCCTCGCAAACTGCTCTGGGCTCACAACGAACCAACCGGAGGCCTGCTGCTGGTTTTCAGATTCGTAGGCAATCATTTTCGTTGCCACGAGCAAAGGCAGCAAACACTGAAAAAGCACTTTTCGAATTTTGGTTTCAAAACAAAAGAAACTAAAAACCGTTACCTGAACTTTGACGCCAGTGTGTTTGTATTCGCGATACAGACACTCGGACAGAAACGTCACACAGGCCTGATAAACAAAACAAAATAGTTCTTGAGTTTTGTGAAAAATCAATGGTAGTTCAACTATAAAATCCGTCCGCTTGTTGGCGTTTACTTGCTTTCGAAGCTGGATAGCTCGATAGATACGGCACGGGCCTCCAGGCTTGAATCGAAGCAACATTGACGATGATGCCATCGTTGCGTTCAATCATGTTCGGCAGCACAAGCTCAATCATCTACGGAATATGTACAGTATGTTTGTTTAAACCTGTCACGGTTTTCGTAGAACACATAAAAGGAAGAAAGAACGGAATCGGAGAGGCAAGAAAACAGGCACAAGCCACAAATGGGATGTTTGATTTCATGACCAAACCCGATACATTCGTTCCTCTTTTCAAAACATCGCATGCTCTATGAACCAAGAAGTGATATAGGTTTAAACAAACATACTTTATATTTGACATATGTTCTCATGTCAGATCGACTGCAAATCATCGCCATTTAAAAAAAATGAACTCACTTTCAGGTAAGAGACCGCATTCACTCGTAAAATTTCGGACGCCTTTCCATGCGGCTGCTCGTGGAACAGCGAAATGCCGTTGATCGCCATGCCAGCGCAGTTCACTAAAAAGAATGCAGGCACACGCTGAAAAAGGTGTCCGGTGTTCTGTCCACCTGGGTGTCCCGCGCGGTGTCCCGGAAATAAAAGTGCGGTCCAAGATGCCGAGTGTGCTGGGTGTTGCCGTGTCCATTTTCCGGAACACCGCGATAAAAAAATGTTGACCGTTCTGTTCCTCTCTCTGCCTTGACAGAGAACGACTACAAAATTTGAAGCATTTTTCTCCCAATGCGCTCACATAAAATGCCGATATCGTAGGTGCACAACTGTTTGTTCGGTAGATTCTCCCATGGATCATGCGCAAAGTCGAACACTGCTGTTTCAACAGTCTCAACGCGAAAGCGACTTTCTGCAGCAACAAGTTTAGTGTCAAACAAGTTTAGAAAATCGGTTTTCACTTTCTTTTTTTGAGACGCTCACTCAGTGTGTTTGCTGTTTTGTGCAACTTTTCAGGGTTGCGTCCAATCAGTAAGAACTTCTTCAAGCCCCGCCTCGCCAATTCCTCCACGTAAGCCTTGCCGATGCCATCCGTCGCTCCAGTGGCCACTGAAAATTAGCTGCAATTTTTATCAAACTTTGCAACACGTCAAGGTGATTGGACAGGCGTATTTTACTTACCAACCCAACGATGGGCATACAGCGACAAATCGATGTTCCACTTCATGAATGGAAATACGTACCAGTAGATGAATGGACGGCAAAATGTTACAAACGATTTAGAGCAGCGATAAATGATGAATGACAAAAACAGGCACTGGGCAGCCTGCCACAGCCACTCAAACAAGTCTTGAGCTTGCATCTGAAGTTTTTCAAAAATAAAAAAGCGTTTGAAATTGATTTTTGACAGCAAAAAAACGAAGTGAATTAATAAAAAACACAATCTTCACACACAAACAAGTTGAGTGATAATTTTATTTGTTTCTGAAAAGCCTGATTTGATCGTTGAAAAGCAACGTTGCACAATTCGATTGAAAATCATTATTTACAGATTCAATTTCACTCCGTTGACCACAAAATTAACACAAAAAATTACGTGACAAACAAAACAGTAAAAGTTCGGAGAAAAATTTCTTAAACAACGCATGACTTATGATCAAAAGTTCGTATTGGTCTTCGCCTATGTGCATGCTGTTGCGTAAAACAAACAATGCGCCGAAACAACAATAATGAGATCCACACCGAATGAACTTCGTTTTCTGAACGCATCATATTTTTCACAATATTCAATTCAGGGCATTGACGTGGCATGGTGTGTGCGCGTTTAGTGTTGTATCGTCAACCAACACCCACAAAAACACCACATTCAAATAATGCAAGTATAGTGACTTTAGCGGATGTTACTCGTCATGAAGGGTTGAGGTGAAAAGGGAAAAAAACGAAATGCCCTCTGAGTCTGAAATGCAGCAACTGATAGGGAAACAACAACACACGTTGAACAACGTGCACACGTAGAATTGGTGTTTTATTGTTCGTCCATGGATGACTTTGACTTGGCAGCGAAACATTCAAGGACGCTGAACAGACTGAGGCACCACGATTGATGTCATGGCAACACAAACGACTCTCTGAGTGTTGGGTAAGACTAATAATGCGTGTTATTTTCAATAATAATCACACTAAAAGCAATAGTTCTTCCAACATTTTTCAAAAGAGCGAGAAAGTGGGAGTCGCTCGCTATTAAAGAAACCTAAAGAAATCTACTTTCATAATATGGCAATCATTGTCAAGAACAACTACTGGCATATGCTTCGTTCTAATAGCCAACATGTAATTGGTACGGCTGTGTTGCCGTTGGGAGAGCATAAAACTTCAGCGAGCTTCGTTTTCGCATCGGCATGACCGTCCGTTCTGTGGTGTCGGTTGTGCTTGTGTGCGTGCGTGCGCGTGCCGTTCGTGTCGTGCTGTTGCGTTCATGGATCACCGTTTGTGTCTCGCTGTCAACCGCCGTGCACTGCGGCACCGTCTGACACTCGCTCGAGTGCACAGCCACACTCACTTGGACGCTTTTACTGCGCAAATTCGACAGTCGCTGAAAACGGTGCTCCAATTCGCGTACTCTACAAAGGAGGAAGGGCAACACGATAATAAAAGAAATCAATCAAACAATGTTGGATTTTTGAAAAAGAATCGGAAATGATCATCCGACTCACCTTTTCCTGTTCACCATCTGCAGTAGCAGCCTTGTTCGAGCGTTTTTGAACTTTGACGTTTGCGTACGGCTTGATCTGGCTTGCCCAGTCAGTCGACGCAAATGCTTCGCCGTTTCTGACTGAGCAGCAGCCGGCAGTCCCGTTATGCCCAGCGTTTTCTGACTGTTCTGCTTCGGCGGCAGTCGATGATCGTCGTGATTTTGTTGGTTGCCTTTTGCCGTGGTTTGCTTGTGTGACAACTGGAATCCCTCGGACTTCAGAAACATGCTAACTGCGTGCTGCTCAAACTTCTCTTCGAAGTGCGCGAACCAGCGATCGAGATTCGTTTGAAGAACATTCAAGAACATGCTGAGCACGGTCAGTCCAAGGATCAACAGCAGCAGCCAAATGACGAACGGCACACTTTCACGTTGCGGTGACAGATCGCCTAAACCTACATAAAACGCGCTAAAAATGATGTCTTGGCCAATCTTTGATTACTGGAAAGTAAACAAAGTAAAAATGGGAGGCTTTTTTTGTAAAGTATAAGTCTAGTGACGAATTTCGATGCTCACCGATGGTAGAAAACGTGATGAAAAAGAACCAGACGCTATCAAAATACGTCCAATTTGCGTTGCTGAAGACCGCTGATGCGCACAGTAAACAACCAATCGTTAAAATGGAACTGTGCAAAACAAAAAGCAAACTTTCGTTGATTATGTATGTTTAGCATTTTACATGAAAAAAATTGTTGTTGGTTTCGCGCAAAAAAAATACCCTACTTCGTGTACCAGGTCCTGTCCTGCGTCGCGTCCTGTCCCTGGAAAAATTGCTCAGACTTGCCGAGACACTAACCGCTGATTGTTCTGCAAACATTTTCCAATCGATTTTAGCAATTTTAGCCTCTAGCAATCCGTGACACGCTGCGCTGCGGAACAGGACAGGATACAACGCAGGACAGAACACAGGTTACGAGTTGGGACTTGTTTTCAGCGCATGTCCGTTCTATACCTGAGTATAATTGGTATTTGCGTCTGGAACTCGCGTTGAGCGTGCTGTGGAGCGCACAACGGCAGTGCCACGTTGGCTCGTTTGCGCACGCAGCGCGTCATCGTGTTCCAACACAGACCGAACCACCTCAAAAGCGTTGAGAGCAAACCAAGCAGCACGCGACTCCATTGGTTCAGAATGAAAATCATCAGTGGGATGCCGAGGATTGAGTACACCATCGAGACCAACCGGCCGGAGATCGTCTTTGCTGCTATCGTGCCATAACCTGCAAAGCAAATTGCTAACTGTTTATTTCAAGATTTTTTAAACCTTAGAGAACGGATCTACTAAAATGCCAAATAATATGTGATTTTGCAGCCAGTTAGTAGTTCCATGCAGGCCAGTAAGTGAATGGGAATGTTTTTCGACAAATAAAGTCCTTGCATGAGATGTTGATGAATTGATAACCGTTTACTATCGTTTAATCGTTCTTTGTAGTTCGGACCAAAATCGAGCTTTTTTCAGTAACGTTTAGCGTTATTATCATCACATCACCAATGGTTGTGTACAGTGTAACAGCGTAGAACATTCCATCGAGCCACGACCACGTCTGTTCAACTTGCTTCAGTTGTTTCCAGTGCTCTTCGGCAAGTTTGTGGTATTTGTACAGAACACGCTGCACGCGCATCAGCAGACGACGCTCGGGCGCCGACAAAGTATAATTGCCTTGGAACTTCACGTTCAGCTGCTGAAACGCGAAAAGTGGCTTTTAAAAATGGTTTTGTACTTTCGTTGCAAACAAACATACATACATGTACGTATTTACAGTACATCTCACGTCACCTTCAACTCCAGCAGCACATGTTGCAATTCAGCAATCGTGTCAACATCAGCGTTCACTTCCGTTTCCTGATTTGCATCGGTGTGATGGCCAGACTCGAGTATTTTGAATGCGAGCCCACCGAGCGCTGTGTACGCGAACAACAGCAACAGCAACAGCAGCTGCTTGCGCGCCGAAGCGGCCATCCGGGGCAGACACCTGAGTGGTGGAATTGGTGGTGAGCATCAGCTCAGAATGTTGATCGACATGGTTTGGTCAGACCTCGATGGTCGAATTGTTATTGTTGTTTTGATTTTATTGCTGATAATTCTCTTTGACAATCACTGAAATCGTATCGAAACATGCATGTTCAGTATGTTGCACTTCATACGGCAAACATTGCTTCACAAACAGTCCGTAACAAATAGTGGGACAATAAGTTGCACGCCAAAAAGTGTCTCAACTTGTGTCCCGTACCGTCTCGTGTCTCTCGTCGTGTCCTCTAACGCCGCGTGTTCAAGAAATGAAGACTGCTGAGAATACTTAAAATTGCTGAAATCGATTGGAAAATGTTATCGAAACAATCATCGATTAGTCACTCGGCGTCGTCATTCGTAACATTTTCCCCGGGACACGACGCGGGACACGCGACAGGACAGGACACGGGACACACGAGTTCTTAGCATTTTCCTCTGCTTGGCTCACCTGCAGTGCCTGAAACGCTCAACGAGCTCAGAGCAATGCCCCTCCATCGGTTGATTCTGATGCAACGATTGAGCATTTTTCTGTGTTTCGTACGATTGTTGCGAAATCCGATCGAAGAACAAAACCGACTGCTGCGCCGGGGTGGCCGCACACGAAGTGACGTTCAAACTGTGTTCCTGCTGTGCATCTGGTTTTCTTGTCCAATCACTCTTCACCGCATCAGCCATTATGTTTTTTTCTCTCCGTTTTTTTGGTTAAAAAACGAAAAACAGCCCAGAGTACATGGTAAACTGCGGCTTGCAACTATCTGTGAAGTTCATTTATTATTTCTATCGGGCTCGTTTGATCAGCGCTCATGTCGTGTCTGTGTGTAGTATCATCAGTTTATACGACATATCACAAACCGGTTTCTCCGTGTGTGTTTTTGATCATAACAAAACAACCAACCGTTTGTCAATTTCATGCGTCGATCGGTTCTTGTAACTTTGAAACTTTGATCTTTTTAGTTTATTTATGCAAAAAAATGAAATCTCCCGGGAGCTAAAAAACAGAGACAACAACCACAAGTGTGGAATGGTGTTCAATTAAGTGCCATGCAAAACCGTCCTTTTTTCACAGAGACCTCAAAGACTTGAACGATCTCCAGAATGTAAATCCAATGTTTTGGGTATATGGAACTTTGATTTTGAGTGCAGTGTAACGTGCACCTGTTCAGCACTGATCACACGCTGTTTAGTCCGTTTGCAATGCTGTTCTTCAGAAAACCGCGCTCTTCCATCCATTGGTCGCTCAGGAATTTTGTCCTGAAACGCTTGGAAAATATTGGTGTGCAGCAGAACAACAGTTTCAAATTTCAATAAAACAACATTGACGAACATGTAATTTCTGAGTCCGTCTGGCAACACGACGACACAGCGCTGATTGGCCGAGAGCGAGCGTGCTGCGTGCACGGCTGCGCACATCGCCGAGCCGCTGCTGCCACCTGTGGGCGGAGTTGGCAACAACGCATAATTGTGCAATTAATTACGTGCCATTATATTAGCTATAGAGCCTGTGATGATCTGTCAGTCCGTCTGTTCTTGTTCCTGTCGTTTTTGTCCTCACGTCCTAATCAGCGAACCCAACTAAACAACCCAACCACGTGAGAACTGTCTCTGTGGTCAGTATTTGTTCGATACAACACAACTGGACACTACCAATGTTGTTGTTCTGGCTAGCGTTTCTGTGCGATTCGACGCCAAAAATGCTGGTCAGGTTCAGAAATCCTTCCATGAACAGCAGTTTGCAAACGTTGTACCGCAGAGCAGCGCCTCATCGCGAATCAGCCGCCGTGCCATCAGGAACGAGTCTCGATCGTTGGCCACAAACCACTGGTCGACGACGGAACGGTCAAGCACGGTCGGCACAAAGTCGTCGCCGAGACCCTCGACCTCGTAGAAGTGCGCCGTCGTGTGCGTCGGATCAGCGATCACGGAGCCCTCGATGTCCACGGCAATGATCTGCAATGTTTTTAGGTTTTTAAACTCTGTGTTTTGTTTATTCTGAAAACAAACATGTCTTTTTAAAAGTTATTATCTTTCTGATTGAACCTGTCGTAATGTGCATTTGCATGCAAAGATAGAGAAAATGTTTCACGGCTGCGCGCGAATTTGAAATCAGCAAAACTGAACACGTGATCTGACGGTTTTTGTGCAACAAAATGAAAACAATCAAATCGAATCAGCATCTTTTTCACGCAAATAAAGTATTTTAATTCAATTCGGACACATTCGGACCCAACATAGCGTATTCAGGTTTTTTTTGCTGTGGATCTTTACCACATATCCATTCAAGATCACTCCTCCATTGCGCGAAAAGATGATTGACATTCACCGCATTCAACGGCACACCCCGTCTCCCGTGGGGCGGGGGGCCCAAAGGGGCGAAATGACCGAGGGGGCGCACACAGACCTTGCACTGAGGGCACTTCTCCTTGAGTTTGCGTCCGATGCCCGTGAGCGTGCCGCCAGTGCCCGCGCCGACCACAGCCATGTCCAGTCTGCCGTCGCACTGGTCGAGCATCTCCTCCGCCGTTTCATCGTAGTGCGCCAGTGGATTGCCGGCGTTGCGGTGCTGCAGAAAACGTTTTGCGAGTTTTTTTCAAAATTTTACTAAACAACGAATAGCCACATTTACGAACCTGATCAAGAATGACCGAGTTCGGAATCTCCGCGTGCAGTCTGGCGGCGACGCCGATGTGCGAATCGGGCGAGTCGAACGATTCTGCCGTCTTTGTGCGCACGATCTCTGCACCGAGCGCTCGCAGTGTGTCCACATGAAAAACAGGCGGCAAGATTGCTTGTCTTTCGTTCCGGTTTTGAGACTCAATGCGGGGATAAGAAGATGTTTCCTAGATTGCGCGGCATTTTAAATCTGCGGCGCCGTCGTATTGGGAATTCGGATTTTTGTTCTGTTTTAACTCTGCGGCTTTTCGCAGAGCGTGGATCTTTTGTGCGCCAACAAGCCAACTTTCTCAAACAATAATAGAACGGCAAGAAAACGCGTCGAATACTCGAGTCTGTCAGAGCGAGTCTATCAGTCAGTGTTCCGTTGTGCAATAGCAACCTTTTCAGCGCTCATTTTCTCCGGAATGACAATGATACAGCGGTAGCCGCGCACGGAGGCAGCCATCGCGAGTCCAATGCCGGTGTTGCCGGACGTCGGCTCAATGATCGTCATGCCCGGACTCAGGGTGCCCTCGCGCTCTGCGTCCTTCAAGACAAT
>JASANC010004439.1:0-84929 GCA_030248135.1 Theristus sp. LFF4_11
TCTCTCTGCCCTCTGCATTCGCACACGCACTGGTCGGCCCGCGAAAAGCTCGCGGCAGCTTTATAGTTTAATATTTTGTGAAACAACAGAATTTTTAAAAGTTTTTTGGAATATTTTTTCAGAAAAATTTCCGAAGAACAACCCGGCGGTTTTTTTCACCACAGTGTGTTTCAACAGAAAAAGTTCAAAAAGTGTCAGCGTTCATGTGTTTTTTTTTGTTGTTCGGCATAATGTTTGCATTCATAAAAAACAGCATTCGCATCAGCGCTGATGACCTGACCAAGGACGAGCGCGCGCACGCGGACGTGTTCGAGGACGTCGCCGACGCTCAACTGTTCTTTATGAACGCACCGACCAATCAGCGTCGCGCTCGCTCGCCGCTGATTGGCTGTCTGGCGGATGCGACGTTCAACAGCCGGCTGCTCGATTTCACCGCCGCCACTGAGATCAACGACGACGTCTCGATGGTTCTGCGGGTTTTTTTGGATGTTTTTTTGCATCAAAGCTGTCATTTATTGGACGCTGATTGGTGGCTCTGGTTGCATTTGAAAATCTGTGATAACGCTACTGATTGGCTGGCTGGACCGTAGTGCTGTAATGAAGTAGAAAATGACAAGCATGAAATGAACGAATGACAAGAAACGGTGGATTTCGCAAAATAATGACGAATTTGGACAAAATGGAGCGCCGGGTTTTAACGAGACGGCTCCGTGGTTTAGTGAAGTTGAAAACGGGAGTGAGAATGTAAGAAAAGAGCAAACTATTCTGTGGATAAAACGAGAAACAAAAACATTACGATACAAGAAAAACTGGAACACGGAACGATCTCACAAGGCACCGTCATCATCGACTATGAATCAACAACTTCGGAACTGTAGCGCAACATTTGCACAATTCCGCAGGTTGGCTGCCCCATCGAGGACCCACTGTTGGTCACCGCAGGCGACGTGACGCAAACGACCGACGGGAAGCCGCGCAGTATCGCACCGCCGACCACTCCGACTCCCGGTAAAGTTTTTTTTTCAGTTAAAAAAACGACAGTTGTGTGCAGCTGCAGCGAAATCGTACTGAATGGATGTTTGCGATGGATTTGCAACACGAATGGAATAATCGTGAATATTCAACAACGTGACCACCGCAACGGCAAAACCACATCATCAACATGGAAACATGATTTTTTGTGTAACCCATCCACATTTGGCCGATGCAATATGCAGTTGAAGCATAGTGAGCTGGGGATTTTGACTGCCAACGGTAGAGCCCCATGTGGTACGGCGCGACACGACACGTCTCGAGTTTTAACGTGTCACCGTCTATAGAGATGTGCTTTTTATGTGCGGCTTCCAGTGCTGTGCGAAACTCCCGGCACAGTTCTCTTCATCCGTAAATCGAAAAAAACCCACCAGCAAAACCTTTTTGCTCGGCGCAGCCTTGCGAGCGCACTCCGCTGCCGCGTCGGCCGATGCGAACCGCTGTGCGCTCGGTTTGACGCCGATTGGAAAACGCGAGGACTCGCAAGGCTGGCGGTTCGGCTTTGATTCGGCGAGCCTCTGGGAGTTTGCGTCGTTGCCGCATGCCTTTGATAACAGGTCGGTTTTGTTTGGCTGTTTGTTCTGGCGAGCGCAAATGCGTTTGCGGAAGTCGAATGGAAACGTAGTTTCAGTCTTTATGCGGCAATTCAAAATCGCCCAAGTGACCCGGCCGATTTGAGTGGACTCGGGTCACTTTGTCAATTTTGAATTCCTGCCTCATGGCATGAACATGCTTACCTATCTAGGCGCGCAAAACTGAAAAAGAAAGGATAATATTTTTGTCTGGTATTCGGCGGCGCAAATGCTGACACAATGAGAAAGGAAATGTACATTCGAACTATAAACTGTAGACTATCAGCTGGTTGGTTGACGATCACATGTGATGCATAACTTTCTGTGCAAGACGACCGAACCTCCACAGCAATGCCCGCACAGGAAGCATGCATCACGTAATCACCAACCAATCAGCTGATTGCCTATAATTCACAAGTTCGACTGTAGTTTCATACACGCTCGACGCAGCAATTCAACATTAAACCGTGTGTGAGACGGTCGTATCTCAGCGGCTGTCAGTCAGTTCGTTAGCAATTCTCATTTCTCAATTTATTTCAACTCAACGCGCTCGAAAGCGGTAACGACCAAAAGCAGTCACAAAATTTCCTAATAATACGCAATGACGATAAGCAACACAATAAGCAATTTTGCGTTTCCATCTCTCTGTGCGTGCATTGAGCGTGCGATGTTGCGTCGATGAGTGGTTTCTCATCAATAAGTATCGCTTTCGATAGCTTTCTGGAAACATTTTATTAGTTTGTTGCTCCCATCTGACACACGTGATTCTTGTCGAAAAACGGTGCAGTTTCGTAACGACAACCCGTGCATTTTGGTCTACTGTTACTCAATGATGAACAGACACACTGGCACACACACTGGCACACACACTGGCACACACACTGGCACACACACTGGCACACACACTGGCACACACACTGGCACACACACTGGCACACACACTGGCACACACACTGGCACACACACTGGCACATACACTGGCACACACACTGGCAAACACACGGTGTTCCACTGTAACAGCGCATGTGTGCGCCTGTGTGTGTGTTTCGACGTTGTGCATCAGCATTATGTGTCAACGTGTGGTGGGCACCGTCTATCGACAAGAACGTGTACATTACGCCATAAGCAACTGTGTCTGTCCAACCAATCAACGCCAAAGCAACCGTCTTTTCTCCAGCGGTGCGTTCGGCATCGAGTTCCGTGCGACTGCCGCGAACGGTGTGCTGTTCTTCGCGACCAACACGCAACGCACCGACCACCTGGCGTTGTACCTGCGCTCCGGGCACGTCGTGTTCAGGTGTTGAGGTTTTTTTCATCGTGATGGCTTACGTAAACTGAAGTTTTACGACACAAGTGGTTCAAGAGGGGCACATCACTCATGAGGGGAGGCCACCCCTCTTCTGCATATATGATGTTGGCCAGGCCGAAATGCAGAGAACCACCATACAAATCGGTTGATTTTTCTCTGGTGCGTGCATTTTTTTGCTACCGAACGCACAGGCGGCACGTTTTGTCGTGTTTCGCACGCGTTTCCCTGAAAACATTGTTGATACACTGGAGAACTTTTTCTGATTGCCTGCTTTTTTTGAGCGGGGTCCGAGTCAACTGTCATTCTGTGGTAGAAACGGTTTTTTGTGCATCCGATCGACTGAGCAGTTTTGTATCGCTGTGACCTGGTCGCAAGGCATACAACTAAAATTTGAACCTTTCGAACGTTTCAGCTACGACAGCGGTTCCGGGGCGGCGAAGATCGTTTCACCAAGGCCACTATTGGACGGCGAATGGCATACGGTAGGTTACGGTGGTTTTAGTGGTGAGACCGGTCGACAGCACGAATGAGCAGTGATTTTTGGCGATGTTCCTTTTGGCGGCGCGCCAACTCTGAACAGCGACCATAAAATGCCGTTATTCAAGTGCAGGCAGCCCATGGAGTTACAGTGTCATTAAGTGTGCCTACACGCCCCTCGGCTGGCGGGGCTTGATCCCCCCGAACGTACAGGGGCGTCTGTGTTGCCTCGCTTCCACACAGCACCGCACCACCACCAGGGTGACCGACCACACCGCTGCCGGCTGAGTGGCTGAGTGGATAGCACTTGGGACTTCCAATTGGAAGGCCCGGGTTCGAATCCGCTCGTGACCACTCGGCTGCCCCGGGTTGCGTGGGGCTTAATGGTTCGGCAGCATAAACGTCGGCTTTCTTGACTCACAAGATTGTTGTTCCGGTGGCGAGGAACTTAATGACATCGCGCCCATGCATACCAACGCAGCTTGCCCAACGCCCACCTTCTATAGCAGAAAAACTGCTTCCAACGTCGCAGCCCATGTGGTGGACAATAAAAAATTGCGACAATGCCTTTCCCCAAGGGCGTTGGGCAAGGATAAAAAAGGGCAACAAACAACAACAACCACAACGCTCGTGCGGTGATAGCTAGGCTCTGGTCTGTGCGTTCGGGGGATCGAGCCCCGCCGGGAGGTGTGTATAGGCACTTAATGACAGAGAAAGCTTGATGGGCACCCTACTCGACGGCGTTCTGTACGCTTTTCTGTGGTTAGCCCTAGCTAAAAAAAACATCGCCTAAATTCCCGCAACAACAACAACCACATCCACATTCGCAGGTGCTGGCGCGTCGCGACCGCCGCCACGGCCGGCTGTTGATCGACGGCCGCGAGGTTGCGCTCGGCACGTCGCCCGGCACCACGGACGCCGTCGACACGACGCCGCCGTTTTTTGTCGCCGGAATACCGGTGCACCTGCGACTGGTCGCGAAACAGATGCTGCCGGTTAGCGGGGAATCTTTTTTTATTATTTTGATTCCGCGTCTCAATGCGCGCATAGATGGGTGAGCAGTCTCATGCATCATGACGCGGGAATTCGAAATCGGCAAAGCGATCCGAGTCCCCTAAATAAGGCCGGGTCACTTAGGCTATTCTGAATTACCGCATACAGATTGAAACTAGTTTCCGTTTACGTCCACAACCGCAGTGAGTCGGATTTCTCACAGAAAAGATACTACACTCGGGGAACTCGATAACAGCCAACTAGTTAATCGGTTCGTGATCACGTGCAAAGCGAATATCAAACTGCGCCTCTCCACAGTGATGCCTGCACCAGGAGGCATGGATCACGTGATCACCAACCAACCGATCAACTACAGTCGGAACTCTAAACTACAGGCAATCAGCTGATTGGTGGGTGATCACGCGATGCGTGCGTTCTGCGCAGGCGCGTTGCTGTGGAGGTGGAGTGTTGTCTTGCATACAGATCGAATGCATCACACGTGATCACCCGAACAATCAGCTGATTGCCTGTAGACGGTATAGTTGAGAGTGTTCGAGATTTTGAAGAGATTTTTTTAGAGATTTCGAGATCGAGATTTCGAGATTTTGAGTGAACTATATGTTCGAGAGTGTGCAAATTGTTGAACTGTCACCGCTTTGTTGTGCGGTTCGCCAGGACATGCACCCATCGTACGCCGGTTGCCTGCGCAACTTCAACCTCAACGGCAACTCCATTGATCCGCCCGACGAGGGTCAACGGAGCGACCTGGTGCAGCGGTGCAGTGTGCACACGGAGCCGGGCGTGTATTTCGGCGCCGATGGTGGCTACGCGATCGTTGAGCACGAGTTGAATGTGCGGCGCGCGCTTTGTTTTGTTTCCATCCATTATTCCATTTTATTTCGCCGAAAAAGCAGGAAACTCCGATAAACACTGTATGAACGGCATGTAGTTCGGTGACGCAAACATGTTTCGTTGTACAGTCGGAACTCTATAACATATGCAACTAGCTGATTGGCTGATGCGTGCACGGCGGTCGGCCTGCACAGAATTATGCATCACGTGACCACCAACCAACCAATCAGCTTGTTGCATATGTTATTGAGTTTGACTGTAGTTTTTGGGTTTTTTTTATTTGTTACTCGTTACTCGATTTTATTGTCGATGTCTACGGTGTGGCCGATTGGGTATGGCAGCTGTTTTTCAGGGTGCAAGGCGCGCGCGAAATTTGAATGAATGAAAAAAGTCGTTCAGAAACGTCACATTACCATGTTTCTTGTTGGTTTTTCGTGCTGTTCTTTATCACTCGCACCGGCATTCTTGAAAAACACAACTAGTGTAGAACTGGTCTCGCCTTGATTAAGAAGACTAGGAGTGGATGGCCGAATTTATTCGGCCATACTGTATATCGGTCTATTTACTGTATCGTTGTGGTTTGTTCCGCGTAATGGTGTGGATGAAACACTATAACACGAAGAAACCGAAAAAATGTCGCTCAGGTTTTTTTTTGTTATTCGAGCGCGAAAAAAGGAAAAAAAACAGTTCCGTGAACGGTGTCATTTCGCCTGCACTGCAACTGGTGTTTATTATTTTTTTAATTATTATTATTTAATTATTTTAATTATTTTAATAACACACTGCACAGGTGGGCGTTCAGTTCAGCGTCGAGCTGGAGTTCAAGGCGCGCGTGGACACTGCCGTTTTGCTGGCGATCGTCGGTGACTCGGGCGACTTTCTGACGCTGCAACTGAGCGCCGGTGAGTTGGTGGCGGCAACACACACACACAAACAAACGCACTGGTCGGCGGACTATGCAATACTCTCTCAATCGACGGCAATTTATTATCGACAAAATTCTGGTGTCATATACGCTCATGATCAGATGAGCGCGTTCTGCGCAAACACACTGGCACAAACACACACACATAAGTGAGCGATCACAGTGTTCTTGTGTTATTGTGCCAGTGTGTTTGTCGCTCACCGAGCAAGTTATGCCGATTCAGGTGCTACGGCTCATTTTTTAGTTGTGCAGTCTCTCCAGACAACTACAATGTTTTTTCAAATGCAATTCATTCCGCGGACAAGCACTCACGTTGTTGTATGTATTCATCTTCAAGAACATAAAACAGTGTTCAACTGTCTATTTATTTATTTATTTATGAGGCCTTCCGCCGAAAAATCGCCCCACAGTGGACAGTCTAGATTTTTGACTTGTCTCCGAATTGGCTCAAATTTTAACACAGTTAAGTATATTCATTTTGCAGGTCAAAAACGAATTTTCAGCCCAATCGGCCCAAAAACACGTCCGTTGTGGCCTTTCTGATGAGGTACCCTATTTTTGGAGGAGGTCATTTTTGGACACCAATTTTAAGGCATGTTCGGAAAATTGTCGCCATTGGCTAGTGGTTAAACGAATTTGGCTGAAATTTGAATCGTACATTGGCAATATATTGGGCTAACTTCTGAGCCATATTTCATTAAGAATGATTGTTTCACATGTTTGCTGCAGTTGTTTAAACATGATGCTTTTTGACAAAATTCTCAAAATTCAAAATGCTCTGTAGGTGCGCCCAATGAATGAATTTGGCTGAATTTTTGCATGAAGGTTTCTATTATACAGGGAAAACAGTGTACAAAAATTTGGACCGGGGACCAGTTGCATTCTTGAGTTACAGCCGTTTTAAATTGAACTCAGGAAGAAAAAGTTGTCATTTTCGAAAAAAAACTGAAGTTTTTCGATTTGCTAGTCATTCATTTTGCATTTTTATCGCTCTAAACAAAGTAACAATATGTTTTTCAACCTCCTAAACACGTTGCTGCAATTAGTTTTAAAATGTAACGAATTTCAAGCATGATTAAACGGCTGAAATGGTCGTAAACCTCACCATTTTTGCATATTGAGAAATTTGAAACTGCTCTGTAGGTGCGCTCAATGAATGAATTTAGCTGAATTTTTGCATGAAGGTTTCTATTATACAGGAAAAACAGTGTACAAAAATTTGGACCGGGGACCAGTTGCATTCCTGAGTTACAGCCATTTTAAGTTAAACTCAGGAAGAAAAAGTGGTCATTTTCGAAAAAAACTGAAGTTTTTCGATTCGCTAGCCATTCATTTTGCATTTTTATCGCTCTAAACAAAGTAACAATATGTTTTTAAACCTCCTAAATACGTTGCTGCAATTAGTTTTTTGTTTATTAAGTTTTGGGCTTGATTAAACAACTGAAATGGTCGTAAACTTCAGCATTTTTACAAACAGTCAAATTCGAAACTGCTCTGTAGGTGCGCCCAATGAATGAATTTGGCTGCTGCAAACATTGACACACTACTCGTTCGCACGCAGTAACGGTGCTGAAGTCGTTTGCGATTTGCAAGGTTTTTTTTCAAAATTATGATTCAGTTGATCTCGAAGTTGTAAAGTTATTTATTTAACAACAAGCAGTGTGACATATGAGTATGTTTTAACAAACCGCTCTGATGAACTCATTTTTGTTTTACAATGTGCTTCGAAACAAAAAACTACAAAAGTTTGGTTTAATTCATTGATTTTCAGGTGTCAGGGACGCGACCAATCGTTTTCGGTTGACGGATCCTGCAATCCACACCGCGGACACACGATATCGATACAGTCTAACGGATGGCGGCGTTTATGGGATGCAGTTGGTGGCTGCTGGTCATCATTGCAACCATTTTTGCCGTGCATTGGGCCTTCCACCAATGGTAGTTGAGCGAAGTCGCTCAATCATGCATCCAGTGAACGCTCCGGCCCGAAATAAAAAAAAACAGTTCACAAATGTGAATGGAACATGGGATAATTTCGTTTGTTTACACTGCCCGAATAATGTTTGTGGTGTGCTACATGAATGCCAATGCAATTGTTGTTGTAATCGTTGTTTATTGGATACCGCTGCTATTGCAGCAATGTGACAAGAAAGAGTAGTGTGTTCAAAACTTCATTTCGTCTTGCTCGTGGCATAAAGTGCTATGTTATTTTAGAAATCATTTTTAGAAATCATTTCTGAGTTGCAAAAACAATACGGCTGTAGTACGTCAAAGGTTCATCCAAACAAAAAGAAAAGTTACACGCTGTTACTGTGCCCAAAAACGTTTTTCAAATACCAAATCCGCCGAATTTCCGCACGCTCCTCAACTTTCTACTCAAATTCAAAACTGATTGCACATGAATTATTGAAAAATAACATGGTACAGTCGAACTCACTAAAATGTGGAATCAGCTGATTGGTCGACCGAGCGGAGGCTGCTCACACTCCGCACCGTTCTTTTTTCGTGGATTTGGATTTTATTGAAACGTGTTTCTTTTGAATGAGTGTGAATTTCCAGCACCCTTTCCATGCTAAAAATAAACTCCAAAGGGTTGGAGAACTGCGAAATTCAATTTTTTTATTCAACAGCTCAAAATGCATTTTTTACTGACGACGACGACGACGACGTCGTCGCTTAATTTTTACGTGTGAACTGAAAGACAAAAGCCTGAAATGAGTGCGCTGTGTAGCCAGCTGAAGGGGGTTTCATTCCTAGCTGACCGATCGACATGCGTCCGCAATTTTAAAAAAATGCGTTCCGACTTCGCGGACGACGACGACACGACGACGACTTTGCTTTCATTTTTCATTTTCACCGTTTTCAAGTTGTTTTTGGTAAGCTGCTGTGTTCATTTACTTAGTGCACGCAGCAAACCATGCACAGCGCACTCCTTTCAGGCTTTTATTTTTCAGTCCACACACAAAAATTAAGCGACGACGTCGTCGTCGTCATTAAACAAAAAAATACATTTTGAGTTGAGCTGTGGCATAAAAATTTTCTAAATTTCGCGGTCTCTAACCTTTGAGTTTATTTTTAGCACAAAAAGGGTGCTGGAAATTCATAAAAACACGTTTCAATAAAATCCAAATCCACGAAAAAAGAACGGTGCGGAGTGTGAGCAGCCTCCGCTCGGTCGACCAATCAGCTGATTCCACATTTTAGTGAGTTCGACTGTATGCTTGAAATTCGTTACATTTTAAAACTAATTGCAGCAACGTGTTTAGGAGGTTGAAAAACATATTGTTACTTTGTTTAGAGCAATAAAAATGCAAAATGAATGGCTAGCGAATCGAAAAACTTCAGTTTTTTTCGAAAATGACCACTTTTTCTTCCTGGGTTCAACTTAAAACTGCTGTAACTCAGGAATGCAACTGGTCCCCGGTCCAAGTTTTTGTACACTGTTTTCCCTGTATAATAGAAACCTTCATGCAAAAATTCAGCTAAATTCATTCATTGGGCGCACCTACAGAGCAGTTTCAAATTTCTCAATATGCAAAAATGGTGAGGTTTACAACCATTTCAGCCGTTTAATCATGCTTGAAATTTGTTACATTTTAAAACTAATTGCAGCAACGTGTTTAGGAGGTTGAAAAACATATTGTTACTTTGTTTAGAGCAATAAAAATGCAAAATGAATGGCTAGCGAATCGAAAAACTTCAGTTTTTTCGAAAATGACCACTTTTTCTTCCTGGGTTCAACTTAAAACTGCTGTAACTCAGGAATGCAACTGGTCCCCGGTCCAAGTTTTTGTACACTGTTTTCCCTGTATAATAGAAACCTTCATGCAAAAATTCAGCTAAATTCATTCATTGGGCGCACCTACAGAGCAGTTTCAAATTTCTCAATATGCAAAAATGGTGAGGTTTACAACCATTTCAGCCGTTTAATCATGCTTGAAATTTGTTACACTTTAAAACTAATTGCAGCAACGTGTTTAGGAGGTTGAAAAACATATTGTTACTTTGTTTAGAGCAATAAAAATGCAAAATGAATGGCTAGCGAATCGAAAAACTTCAGTTTTTTCGAAAATGACCACTTTTTCTTCCTGGGTTCAACTTAAACCTGTTGTAACTCAGGAATGCAACTGGTCCCCGGTCCAAGTTTTTGTACACTGTTTTCCCTGTATAATAGAAACCTTCATGCAAAAATTCAGCTAAATTCATTCATTGGGCGCACCTACAGAGCAGTTTCAAATTTCTCAATATGCAAAATTGGTGAGGTTTACAACCATTTCAGCCGTTTAATCATGCTTGAAATTCGTTACATTTTAAAACTAATTGCAGCAACGTGTTTAGGAGGTTGAAAAACATATTGTTACTTTGTTTAGAGCGATAAAAATACAAAATGAATGGCTAGCGAATTGAAAAACTTCAGTTTCTTTCGAAAATGACCACTTTTTCTTCCTGGGTTCAACTTAAAACTGCTGTAACTCAGGAATGCAACTGGTCCCCGGTCCAAATTTTTGTACACTGTTTTCCCTGTATAATAGAAACCTTCATGCAAAAATTCAGCCAAATTCTTTCATTGGGCGCACCTACAGAGCATTTTGAATTTTGAGAATTTTGTCAAAAAGTATCATGTTTAAACAGCTGCAGCAAACATGTGCAACAATCATTCTTGATGAAGTATGGCTCAGAAGTTAGCCCAATATGTTGCCAATGTACGATTCAAATTTCAGCCAAATTCGTTTAAGCACTAGCCAATGGCGACAATTTTCCGAACAAGCCTTAAAATTGGGGTCCAAAAATGACCTCCTCCAAAAATAGAGTACCTCATTAAAAAGGCCACAACGGACGTGTTTTTCGGCCGATTGGGCTGAAAATTCGTTTTTGACCGGCAAAATGAATATACAGGGTGGGCCAAAAAAAAGGTTCCATTTTCAAACTGCTGTCACTGGCTGGTTTTAATGTTATGAGCTGAAATTTTCAGTACTGATAAAACATGCGTTGCCATTTTACTGACAAAAATTTTTTTCCGATATATAATTCCTAGTGCTCACTGTGGCAGATTTTCTAAAAAGCTCGAAAAATCAACAAATTGACTGAAATGAGTGCAAGAAAAAATTAGTATCAAGATGCGTGATTCAATTTTGAAACTGTTGCGAAGGTGACAAATTGGTCTTTTTGGATACCCGTGATAGTTCAAATCATGCGCTCAGAGTGGAAAGGTCTCACACTTGAATTGCATTTGAGCACCTCGAGCGAAATTCTGATGTTTCACAACGGACTCGAGTCAGCAGCCATGCGACTGCGACAGAAAGAATTGTTCAGTTGATTTTTTGTTTTCTGTGTTGCTCTGTCTGTTAATTTGTTTCTTTTGAAAAGTGTTTCTGCGGTTTGAATAAAAACAGTGTTTCAGTTTCAGTTTTCTGCAGTTTCGTCATGGTTAAGTGGACAGCAGAACAACGGGTCTGGTGTGCTATCTGGTGGGAGCAATCTAAAAGTTTTTCTGCAGTGATTCGCCAGTTTCGCGTAAAATTCCATCCAGCCGCTGCCGGACGACAAACCTTGATGATGATTTGGATGTCTATGAGCAATGATTCGTTGTTAAATTCTTGGTTAAAAATCCGTTTTATTGAAAATTTGGGAATTTTTAAACATTGTGCTGTAAAACTGAATCTACTTGACCAAACTGGATAAAAATTTTGTCAGAAAAATGGCATCACATGTTTTATCAATGCTGAAAATTTCAGCTCATAATATTGAAATGCCAGCCAGTGACAGCAGTTTGAAAATGGAACCTTTTTTTGGCCCACCCTGTACTTAACTGTGTTAAAATTTGAGCCAATTCGGAGACAAGTCAAAAATCTAGACTGTCCACTGTGGGGCGATTTTTCGGCGGAAGGCCTCTTATTAACAAAACAATTTCTTTGTCTGCAGGCGCACTGTTGTTTTCGGTGAACAATGGCGCCGGCGTGGAGACGATCTCGCACTCGCCAGACGCTGACGATCCGCTGCAGCTGTGCGACGGACACTGGCATCATGTCAAGGTGCATACGGTCAAAACAAAACACACTATTATCGTTTCATGCGAAGGAGGCCGAGTAATGTTCAATAATGTGTCGAAAAGCCGCACAGCTAAAAAAAAATGTTTCGCGCCTGAACGTAATTCGAATATGAAATAAAATAAATTTATTTAGTGAGAAAAAAAATCAATTGTTTTTTCTCAATTTCTTGGACAAATCTGCCGTCATAATACGTTAAGTTTTGCTGATGTCAAGTTGCCGCGCAGCCATGAAACATTTTCTCTATCTGTGCGTGCAACCACGCTCCAGGACAAATGGATTAAAAAGCGAACAACGATTGCTTGAACCCGAATCATTACATGTACAGTGTGAGTCAAAAAAAGGTTCCAATTCTAAAATGCTCTCACTGGCGTGTGCTGAGGTGTTTAGAGCTGAAAATTGGAACACTATTAGAAAACAGTTGGAGGTTTTTCTGACTATTTTTTTTTCACGGTATGTTGCCCCTATCACTCACTACAGCAGAATATCTGAAAAACAAGAAAAATCGACAAATGTGGAGAAATACAGAGGGTTGATTTAGCTGTAGCAAGAACCTCATGGCTTAAAATTTGGAACACTGTTAGAACACTTTGAGAGCTTTTTTGTGATTAAAAATTTTTTGGTTTACACGTTTCAGTTTATTTTTACAGTGTAATTTTCAAAAAAATAGCGATTTTTGACGAAAAACAACGGTCGCCCATAATCTCACTGTTTATCATTGCTCATACCGACTTGTGAACTGATGTATCGCCACGCGGTGTAAAATAGAATTTTGTACAAAATTGGCGAACCACTGTAGATAACTTATTCGCATGTTCCCACCAATTGGCAGACCAGACTCGCTTTTCTGCCGTCCACTTAACCATGATGGCCGCAACGACTGAAAATGGAATTGCATTTTTCACTGCAGAAAACAATCAATCTGCTATGGTGAAAAAAGCAGAGTGGCAAATTGTGTGAATTAAAAAAGAAAAACATTTCGCATTTGAAAAGAGAAATTCGCATCTGTTCTGAGCAGAACCGCTCACGCACCCTAGAAGATTCGAAGTGAAACATCAGCTTGCTAAAAAAACTGTTCAAATGCCATTGAGCATTCGGCATTTCCAAGCTGTTGTGTGTGCGTATTGTTTTTTTCATCTTTTTTGTGTTGCGAACACTCGGGTTATCACCAACGTTCATCATTTGGTCTTTGTAACAGCTAAATTAATTCTCTGCATTTCACCACATTTGTCGATTTTTCATGTTTTTCAGATATTCTGCTGTAGTGAGTGATAGGGGCAACATACCGTGAAAAAAAAATAGTCAGAAAAACCTCCAACTGTTTTCTAATAGTGTTCCAATTTTCAGCTCTAAACACCTCAGCACACGCCAGTGAGAGCATTTTAGAATTGGAACCTTTTTTTTGGTTCACCCTGTATTATTAATTCTGTTGTTTGTTTTTTCACGGCAGATCTACAAAGCAAAGAACCTGATGACGCTCAGCGTCGACGGGCGCAGTGCCCGGCCGCACATCCTGCGCAATCGCAGTGTCGTTGCGACCAACACCAAGAATCCGCTGTATTTGGGCGGCATTCCAGCCGGATACGAGAATGACGGACTGAAAACCGCCGGTCGGTGGTGTTTGGTGGCGCGCGTTTTTTTCCTATCATTTTTGTTCTTCTGAAGATAGTGTCTTCCTGGTTATGGGACAGTGATGACGCACACCAGGCACACTGGCACACACTCAAACTGAATAATCAGTCAGTACATACAGCTACAGTCGGAACTGTTAATTATGGGCAAGGCGTGCTTTCTGTGCGGGAGCATTGCTGTGGATGGTGCGATTCTGCCCGTGATATCGCCAACCAATCAGCGGATTGCGTACAAATTTCGTTTTTTTAGACTCGTTCGTCGGCTGCGTCCGCCTGCTTAAACTCAGTCGCCAGCCGTCGCGACGTCGCAAAAGCGTTGACCTGCCACAGTTGACTGCGTTTGGCGACGTACAGAAGAACGAGTGTCCGTTGAATTGATGCGATTGTGGTCGGTTCGAATTGATGAAAATCAGCAGCTATAATTTCGTTTGAAGACGTTTTTTATGATGGTTTTGCGTTTTTTTTTACTTCACCTTCTGTTTTCAGGTTTTTAGGACGCAGGGCATAATCTCAAGTTTTATCCTTGTTATTCTCTTTCGTTTAGCAAGCTTTATTTGAACGAACGAATCATAATATTTTTTAGTGTGTTTCTGATTTATGTTATCATTTTATCATATTTGTGAAATGTAGATTTCTACACCGAATAAACGTGTGTGAAACGTCGATGCGTTGATACAGAGCTTAAACACAAGACGACGTCGATTTCTTGCAACGCGAGAAGTCCCGTATTTTATATTTTGATCCAAATGACGCGATTTTTCGGTGCAGAAAATCTACGTCAATGGAAAAAATTGTCATTCATACGAACGTCAAAAAGCTCAAATCTGAGAAAGCAAACTAAATTCGACAAAAAAAGTTCTGGTGTGCTGCGGAGAAGCGCGTTGCCTCGCAAAAGAGCAGCTTTTGCGGTCGCCGCAACAGTTGGCAGGCTGGGCTCCGTGGCGCCCCTATTATCAATTTTTTTAGGTTCTGCGACTCAATGCGTGTGTGCAGACGTTGAAAGGAAACTACATATAGCTTCAATCTTTATGTGGCAATTTAAAATCGCCACAAATTGACCATTTCGGGCACTCGGATCACTTTGCCAAACTTGAATTCCCGCGTCATGCAGGAAACTGAAAACCTACCTATCTATGCGCGCATGAGTCTCGGGACCAAAATAATAGCTATGACTCGTAAGAACTCTGGGAAGCATCAACTAACTCGTAAGTAAAATAGTAAGAACTCCGGGAAGCATCAACTATGACTCTTAATCACCGCACAACCACGGTTGCACATAACGACGCAGCACTTTCACGTAGATCGGTGCCTTCTTCGCAGCAGCCTTATTATTATGATAATTGTTGCGATTGTGCTGATTGGCGATCACCGCTCGGATGTGCTTTGGCGCGCGCGCAGCGACCTCAGCCGGCAGTTCAGCCGCCCAATCAGCGTTCTCAACCGCGTCCATCTCGTCCTGGTCGTTCATCAGCTCGCTGTATTGCTCCTCCTCCAGTTCAACGTCGGTCGCTGTCTGTTGTTCGGTACTGAGTAGATCTTCGTTCTGTGCGAGACAAAGAAAAAATATGCATTATTTGTGAAAATAATACGATTTTTTTGGTTGGAATGAATGGACGGATGGTTGGATGAAACCATACCCGTGCGACGGGTGTGGGGTACCGGATGTGCGCAGCCCTCAAAACCAGTGTCCAGCCTGCAAGCAATTTTTGCGGTGGCATTTCGGCGACACACCGGTTTGAGAGGGCTCTGCACCATTTTGACGGCTGTGCGTGCCACCATTTGCAAGGCATCCGGTGCAAAAAAGCAAAAGGCTCGCAAAGTTTGCTCTGGACACCGGTTTTGAGCGCTGCGCGCACATCGGCATTCCCCACACCGGCGCACGGGTATGGTTGGGGAACGGTTGGAAAATGAGAATCAGCACGAAAAAGAACCAGATGCGAGCGCGGAGGAGCAAACCATTCGAAACAACTCCTGTCGTACGAACGCCTCGCGCTGCTGATGCTCGAGTACGTGCGTCGGCGTGTCCGGTATCAACAACTGCAGCAACCACTGTACGACAAACGCGGCGTGCTCGAAGATCAAAATGAACAGCATCTTCGCGAACCAAACGCGAAACCAAAGATTGATGTTCGTGTCGTTGTGGTGTTTGGTCGCCGCCTGGTGTTCCATTGTGCGATTGTACGTACGGATGTAGCACGTCTCGACCAGTTCACCTTTGCTGTTCAACAGTGTTTCGTCTGCAAATGTTGTTTTTTTGTCGTTTTTTTGTAGTTCCTGTTTTTTTGTGCGTTTTGATTTTTAAAAAACGGAAATCAACTCTCCGAAACCATAATCAGGTTTTAGTTTGGCGAAACGGCAATGGTGAATGCACAATTTCACTCGCCTTGCAGTACGGTATATGCGGTATGATTTCAGTGTGACCATTTAACCGCATTTTCTAAACTAATACGGCGGTGTGAAAACTGTTTCTTTTGTGAACTTTCAACAAAAAGAACTTGTCGGCCGAGTAAACATGACAGCTTTTTTTCAGGGTGCAAGGAGCGCGCGAAATTTGAAGGTATGAAAAAAGACGTTCAGAAACACAGCTGTGCGCCAAATTTGACGTATTTTTTAACTAATTGATATTCTTCTGTTCATTCTTTCTCCCTTGCACACACGATTAGGATTTATCTTGGCATTCTTTGAAAAAGACAACTCCTGGTCTACGACTGGTCCGGCCTTGATGGAGAATACAAGGACACTGCCTTATGTATTCGGCCGTACAGTTTTCTACTGACTCAAGCAAGCCTGATATTTTCGTTCGTATTCGTCCATCAGTCGAATCGACCCAGCGAGCATGGTATCATTCGGATGGATATCCGGTCGTGGAATGATATCGCACCAGACTGACGTGTTGAATGGAACGAGCGTGAAGTTGAGGAACGAATTGTAGTGCAACGGGTGACCCTCGATTTGTTGCCAGACCTGTAAAGGTGATTGGTGACAACAAGCATGCCCGGTTGCATTCCAAACTTTCTTGTTGTTGGGGATTTTAGGCGATGTTTTTAGCCTGGGCTACAGAGAAGCGTACAAAACGCCGTCGAGTAGGGTGCCCATCGAGTTTTCTCTCTCTTATCAAGTGCCTATACACTTCTCGGCGGGGCTCGATCCCCCGAACGCACAGACAATAGTCTAACGCGCTACCACCAGAGGCCACGAGCGGTGACAAAAAAAGCGACGACCGACCAGGGTGACTCATTCTTATTCTCATTCACTCGAGAAAAGAAAAACGAGCCAATACAGCCAAACCAATTTATCGATGAAATTCGTTGACAACGCGATCACGGCGGCATTCGTAAACACAGCGACGTGCGTGAACATTCGCAGGAGACCCTGCCACGGTTCAATGTTGTGCACGCGTTCCGGGATAGGCCTATATGGATGAGAGTAGCAGAGACAGGGTGACTGTACACACCGCCAAAACACCACACGCATTCTGACTTTTTCGCTTGCTCGTCATATTGCATTTTGGGGTATATCGCCGTTATAAAACAAGTGCGATGATACAAAAACTCTACAGTCGAACTCTATATCGGATCAGCGTATTTTAGTTGTTGGCGATCACGTGATGCATGCTTTCTGTGCAGGCATTGCTGTCGGGGGCGGAGCATCAGAACGCATGCATGCACGTGATCACTAACCAATCAGCTGTTGACCAAATTTCCCTATAATTTAGAATGCGACTGCAGATGCGCACTTTCGCTGAGTGGCCAGTATTTTGTAGGCGTCCAATCGAATCTCAATGATGTTGTTCATCAGCGCAAACAGCGGCGCCAACGGCATCGCAGCGACGAACATCGTCACGAAACCATACTGAATCAGCATCTCGAGACAGTCACTGAAAAGAATTTCCAATTTCATAGTTTTATTCATCCGGTTTTGTTTGTGAACGCAATAAAAAAACGGTTTTAGTCGCAACAAGTTTGGAAAAAATCAGTGTTTTTGAATTTTGAAATTATGAACGGTTTCAGTGTTGATCACATAACAAGACGTTGCCACTCTCGCAACCAATTGGAAAAAGTCTAGTATTGTGGATTTATTCAAACGTGTCCAGATTTAAATGACGTCATTTGCTTTAAAAACGCTCGTTTGTCAAGGTACCATTCACCATTTGTTTGTGGGAAGAAATTGGCTAAACGAAAAGTCTGGTTAGCTGTGAACGACAAGCGCATGATTTGCGGCACATGACGTCATTTCAGTGGGACACGTTTAAAAAATAAGTTATAGTGAACCACCGGCCCGTCCCATCTACCCAAACAGATTGATCTGATGCGGACTGGCGAGCGCGTTGTCCTTCTGCCATCGTGTCGCGTCCGCCAAACGGTCGCCACTGTTCAGGTCGTTCTTCCTTCGTCGATTCCAATTCATCAGCAGCGGCGTGCCGATTTCGATCAGATTATTGATCATCTGCTTGCCGGCCATGATGATGAACAGCTGGACGGATACGCTGAACATACAGCCGGTCGGTGGACAACTGCAAAATGGTTTTTCTAACTAAAAAAATATTCAATGTACACTTGGATTCGATGTTGTCGCGCAAAAGCCAACACAACCGCATGTCATGCCCACGGATGTCAGCACCTGTGTCAATGCCTGTTTCGGTCAGCCACTACTTATGTCTAAGCCGAGTCAGGACCAATATTCACATGCAGTCAACTATTGGACATGTCAAAGCCCCCGTCAACGCCTTTGTCTAAGTCTATGTCAACAACTACGTCTAACTAAACCCATGTCAAAGCCAATTTCAATGGGTACCTGAACCTGAACATACATTATGCCTGAATCAAGCCTATTTCAACGGTTATACATAATATGCCTGGATCTATGTGCAAGCAAATGTCTCAAGTTTAAAATATCAACGCCTGAGCCCATGTCAGTCAACACTGCATATCAACGTACACAGTCAAACTCTAAATTATGGGGAATCAGCTGATTGGTTGGTGGTCGCGTGATGCATGCATTCTGTGCAGAAATTGCTACGGGGGCGGAGTTTGGTTTGCATAGCAAGACAAGCATCACACACACGTGATCACCAACCAATCAGCTGATTGCCTATAATTTAGAGTTCAACTGCATGTCAAACTCACACATCAACAAACGGCCTCCGCTCCGGGGAGTCATGCATGACGGGCACAACCAGCACGAGGAAAAACAGCGCACCGTAATAGTTGATGAACTAAAAATATGGTATGACCTATTTTTTTAAACGTGTCCCACTGAAATGACGTCATGTGCCGCCAAACATGCGCTTGCCGTTCACAGCAATCCAGACTTTCCGTTTAGCCGATTTCTTCGCGTAAACAAATGGTGAATGTCGAATCAGTCACACTAAACTAACCTTTTTGTGTCTGTACTTTGACAAACGGGCGATTTTAAAGCAAATGACGTCATTTTAGTCCGGTCACGTTTGAATAATTCCACAATGAAAGTTTCTAGTTTTTAATCGCGTTTTTTTAGTATTTCACATCATTAAATCGTTTGCAAATTGCAATATCAGTTATCACTAATCAATCAGCTATAGTAAGAATTCTTTTTTTCTGTTTTTACCTGGAAAATCACGACCTTATAGCAGAATCGCTGTTCAAATTCGGCGTCCGTTCGCGGCATCTCAAGGCGCGTCAGAAAGTAGGCAATCTGGGCGTATACTTTTTTGTTTCTCTTTGCTCCAAATTAAAACTGCGTTTAGAGGATGTTTACTACCAGCTGATTGGTTGATGGTCACGTGATGCATGCTTTCTGTGCAAAGCGAACTCCGCCCACGCCCAGCAATGCCTGCACAGTGATCCCCGTAATCCCAACCAACCAACCAGCCCTATAATTTCGAGTTCGACTGTGCACGTCCACCCACAGACCTTCATGTAAATCTTGGTCATGATTGCGATGCAGATGCCATTCGTAATCGAGCCCGTCAAACTGATCATCACCGTTGGACTGATGTAGTACTGATGCTCGTCAAAGGGGTCGTCGGTGGCGACACGAAGCCAACGATACCAAAAGGTGCCGAATCGTTTGTAAGCGATCACGCCGAATAGTAGACCAACGACGACAACAATGAACATCAGACTAGGTGTAAAGTTTCGGTTTTCCTTACAGTCTAAACTCAATGGCGCATGCAACTAGCTGATTGGTTGGTCCGATCGTGATGCATGCATATTCTGTGCAAGCGAAATTCCGACGCTCCCACAGCAATGCCTGCACACAATGCATGTATGCATATCACGTGATCACTAACCAATCAGCTAGTTGGATGTGTTAGAATGAGAGAACACAGTAGTCACGCATGCGATTGCGTTTTGTACAGTTTTGATTTGCGAACATGCTGGATTGGTTGCAGCAGCACCCAGCGAATGCTTTTTTTTATTTATTTGTTTGCGCGCCGGTTCCGGAAACCCTAAGGTACCAAACTCCGGCGGAAACGGGCAATACTGCCCCGAGCCCAATTTACCCTCGGCTCTGGAGGGAGTAGACCATTAGATCTTGTTAGGTCACTTTAGTTTCATCATGGTGTGTCTTGTCCGCAGCGAGGTTCGAACTTTCCACCTACTGAACGGCAGGCGAAAGCCCTACACCTGCGCTACAGACGCGACGCTTGATCAAAAGTCGCGAGATGACTAGTGTTCTTTTCTCCGAATACCAATCAACAATGGGCTGCAGTGCAGTGCACCAACGAATAAGCATTCGCGGTGGTAAAAAAACGATGCAACACCTTTCGGCAGTGGCGGCAATGATGACCAATAACAACAACCAATCAACGTTCTGATAACAATTAGAGTTTTCGACTAATCTACTTTCCATAATAACAACTACTTTCCAGAAACAACAATAAAACAACAAAAGCTTACACGGTGGACACGGAGGCAGCCATTCGTTTCATCGCCTCACTCCTGGTCATGTGCGGCTCGACCAAGCGCGTCACGCGATTAAATTTGCGCGTTTTCACTTTGCGCGCGTACTCCGGCCTCATGTCGCACTGGAATTGAGAATGGAATGCTCTCGTTGTTTGGAAGGGCGGAGCCGGAGAAAAACACAAAGGACAGGGTAGGAAAGATGGAAAAGTACAGCCGGCACCGCACCGGACGCAAGTTTCTCATTCAGCCCGCTGATTGGCTGCTGACACGCGAAACACAGAAACATGGAGCACCGCTGCAGTCGTAACCCCAAAAAGAACCAGCTGATTGGTTGATGCATTTATTTTGTGCATGAGTTTGCTGTGGAGGCGGAGTTTGGTTTGCATAGAATCCACACGCATAACGTGACCACCAACCAATCAGCTAGCTGGCTATGTTATCTGACAAACACCTCTGGTTCACGAAATTCTGCGTCGGTGACGTCCCATTTGGCAGCCAACTCTGATTGGCGTCGCCGCCACAGAGTCATGAAGCAAATCGCCCACGCCACCATGAACCTGTAAACGTGTTTTTCTTTCTTGTAAATTCAGTGAAAGCAACGATGAATTTGGTTGATTATGTTTATTGATGAGCAACATTTTGCCCTTCGAAAACCGTGCTGTTTGTCGCCAACACACCATTATCGCACGGTTACAATCAAACACACTGGCACACAGACGCAGACACACACACGCACCAGCGCTTGTGTGTCTGTGTGTTTGTTAATGGACTGTACAACATTACATGCAGTACAGACTGTCATAGTTGCAGATATACGCTATGTGCAACAAACTTCAGTGACGGTTTCTGAAAAAAATAACAACTATGAATTTACGTCGAAAAGAAACTGGCGATTGGATTGTCGAAGACTGTCGTCCAGCGTTGAGTGCCGCATAAGCTGCCGATGCGCGTGAACTGACAGTCCTGAAGGAGCAACGGTGTACGAACGAACGGTGATTTTAGGCGATGTTTTAGCGCCAGGGCTAACCCAGTTAAGCATACAGAACGCCGTCGAGTAGGGCGCCCATCGAGTTTTCTCTGTCATCAAATGCCTATACACCCCTCGGCGGGGCTCGATCCCCCGAACGCACAGACTGTAGTTTAACGCACTACCACCAGGCCACGAGGGAGCAGCACCGGAGGAAAGCTCATAAACAAGTAGGTGTGGACAACGTTTTATTTAAAAAAACATAGTAAAACTGTCCGAAATAAACATGCTGATCGGTTTCCTGTCCCAAACGGTCGTTAGCTACAGATGAAAAAGCCGAGAATGGTTTCGCTACTCCCAGCTGATGAGCTACAGCCGAACTCTAAAATTATAGAGAATCAGCTGATTGGTTGGCGGTCACGTGCATGCATGCTCTACTGTGCAAACCGAACTCCGCCCCACACCAATTTCCGCACAGAGAGCATGCGCATGCTCGTAGCACGTGATCACCAACGACTCATCCAGCTGATTCCCTATAATTTAGAGTTCGACTGTACATATTTCGTTCCCAGGCACCGCGCGCGGACCGGGACCACCGGACATATATTTCTCGTCGCTTGATACCGGGTGTACATATGACTGACCGCTTGTAAACACCGTCGACACATGTATTTGTCGGCCATTGACAATGTGCCAGTGGTGCTGTTGTTGTTGTTGTTGCTCTGCGGGTCCACCGAGCAGAACGACTCGTCCGCCTGACTGAACACGGCATACAGAAGGCTGACCGTGACGAAGAGCACACCGCCGAGTGCGGGCGGAATCAGCATCTGCGTGTAGAACCCCAGCCACGCGAAATACATCGCCACCTGCGCGCACATGTTGAGAGAGACCGTGTCGGTGGTATATCCGGGCGGGATTCAAACTCCATAAGCGGCATTCATGAAGCAGTATTTAGTGACGCGCAGCTATGTGTTAAGACATAGCTACGTGTTCACCAAATACTGTTTCATGAATGCGTCGATAATCGTGCACACACTGTACCACTTGTCCAAATACAGTCGAACTCTGAAGTATAGCGAATCAGCTGATTGATTGGCATTGCGGTGTGCATGCGTTCTGTTGAAACCAAACTCTGCCCCACAGCAATAATGCCTGCACAGAAAGCATGCATACCGTAACGCCAACCAATCAGCTGATTCCCTATAATTTAGAGAGTACGACTGTGCAGTACACGGTTTGTGTTTTTACCTTTTCACCGTAGTACTGTCGAATCTGCTCGATCGGCTGATATTTGTGCCAACGCGACGGACGGGCCCACGTTTCGTAGAGGTACCTTGAAAAAAGTAAATTGTGTTTAAAAAACAAAAAAGTTTATTTTTGACAATATGTATACACGTCACACTTTTCGCACGCCGAAGAATAAACATCTCTCTCCTCAACTACCGTAAAGTCTTGCATATAAGGTTCCTCCCACTTATAAGACCCCCACCCAAAAGTGGGCGGAGTGTCACACGGCGGGAAACCAAAAAATTCAAAATTTTGACTTGGTCAAAATCCTATCCCGTTTATAAGGCCCGAAATTCCTAATGTTCGCTTTATAAGACCTCCTCCCACTTATAAGGTTGTCACACGAAATTCCACTTTTTTCAGAAATTTTTGATTTTCAAATTTATATAAGGAGACCTTATATGCAAGACTTTACGGTATTTACCGGTATGTTCATCAGTCGATAATAAGGCTTTCCGTGATTATAGTGATAGATTCGTGGGCGGTTTGGCGGAGTTCTCAGTTCCTATTTTTATGCAGTTTAGTAAGCTATCGCACTGGAAAAGAGACTGGCGATCGGCTATACACCTAATCAACTATTCTACGACAAAAAAACCACAGCTGAACAATAATCACAGCGAAAAACGCTTCTAATCTCTAACTTTCGCATCGGCCACTGCTCGACGGGCGTCTTGTCGTAGTTCACTGAGCGCTCTCGCAAGTCGGCGTCATGCGGCGGGAAAACGCGCGTGTACACCTTCTCATCCAGGAGATACTGGACAACCAGATGTTATAGAGTTGAAAATTGTCAAAAAAAACTTAAAAACACTGCTCATAATTCAAATAATCCACTTTGGAAGCGCAGCAAAATTTATAGTTTTTTCCAAGGTAAGTTTTACACTTTGAAAAAAAAATGCAAAACCATTGTTGCGAAACTGACACGCAGATTGATCATCTTCTGCTTCCGATCAAAATACGCGTGGTCTTGCTCCTCCAGATCGTCGAAGGTTTCGTACAAAATATCGGACGTGTCGCGGTGCGTTTTCGAACGACGTTCAATTTTCAGATTCACCTGCGCGAATTTCAAAAATAGAAAAGGAAATAATGCTGCAATGCTATGGAAGACGCACAGACACACGCTATTCAACGGGTATAACAACAGAATGCGCACGGGCTTCAGAATTGGGCTGATGTACTGTTGCGGCTCGTTCGAATCCGGTCCGTAGAATTGCGGCCCGGCAAATTTTCCCTGGCACGAACAACATAAACTGCTGGAAGAAATATCGCAGTCACAGATATATAAAACTGACAGCAAAAATGTAAAAAAACTTCAGCCAACCTAATCCTAAGACTATAAACAAAGTTCTTGTAGGTCTCCTAAGCAAAGCCTTTTATTTTATGCATGGTGGTCACTTTTGGATTCATCCCAAAAAAATCACTACAGGTGGTTGGGTTAGCTCTTGCTCGTGCAAAGGAGAATTCGCCGAGCCGGAACTCTTCGGGCCGGAATCGAACGGGCCGCAACTGTTCAGATCGGAATCAGAGGGCCGCAATTAAACACCGCCTCAAAATTGAACTAAACATATTCAACGGGTATAATAACTGAATACGCACGCTCTTCAGAATGGAACTTTATTTCACACTGACCCCGTTGATCAAGCGCCAGACAAGATACGTCCGTTGCGCGGTTGTAAACGCCGTTTCCTCAGTCTCCAACAGAAATCGATCGACATTTTTTCTCGAGAATTCATCCGTAAAATATCGATGTTCCGGAATTTGGTAGCTGGTGAAAAACTTGTTTCAGTTTGAACTTTATTAGTTCCATGGAGCAGTCACAATATGTGTGCTATGGCCAAACCCAGCGAGTTAGTCCGATATGTATGTGGTGTATATCATATATTTAACTGTGCACTGTACAAACGAGTGAAGCACACGCTTGTACACTAATTGCAGCGCATGTTCTAATGCTGGGGAAGTATTCATCTAATGTTACAGACGTTTTTCTTTTCCCGTTTTTATCATTCCCGCTCTCGCATGCCTGACTTCGTTTTCACTGTGTGTGGAACTGTATTCCGTTTGAAATATTCAAGTTTTGCAAACTGAACTGAAGTTTCGACCATCACTAAAAGGGGATTCAGCAATTATGCTTTTGTGCGGCGCGCGCACGGACACGACACCAAAGAAATCGTCTGTCATGTGTGCTATCTTAATGCATTACGGAGCTAATTGGTTTGCGCACGGGATTCTGTGCGTACGGGCAAAAAAACTAAATGGTGTTTTCGCCGGAAGTGCTCATAAGAAGAACGTTCGTATATACCAGCTCGGCAGACGGAACGGATTCAAGCACTCGTCGCGCACGCCACATTTTCGCGCCAGCCATTCCCAGCAACGGTTCGGCCAACCGGTGCGTTTCGGTGGGAGGTCGGACACTTTTATGGGCATCTGAAAGTTGCCGGTTTTTTTTAAGCACACCGTGAATGGTCGTGCGTGCAAAGACTCCTCCGGCAGACTCCGCTGGATTTTTCCTCAAAACAACCAGAAGATCGGTTCAAAAACGAAACATACTGTACATGCAGCGTAAGTACCTGTAGTCGTTCCAACTCCGCCTGCCTGCTCAGCGCTTCCCACGTTCCGTGCACCTTCACATAAACGGTTTTATGGTCGAGTGAATTCGATTTCGGCTCAATCTCCAACTCCAAGCCGGCGTCTCGCAATTGCTGCTCGAATCGCCGCCGGTAGATCGCGTGTTGCGCCATGCGCCTGCGCCAGCATCGTTGGTGTTGCGCGATTTTGCTTTTAAGATTGTCGCGAAAAGAATAAACACAAACAACGCAAAAAAACAAAATCAAATCAACCAAAATCAGCGAGCCAAAAGAAACCTGTGATACCGTTTTGAGCCAGGCCGATAAACCAGGATCATATCGATCACTTTCCAGCCGTCGGATAAATAGCTGAAATCAATCAATCAATCAATCAACTACACAATCAATCAATCGATCAATCAATCAATCAATCAAACAATCAATAGATCAAATGAGCAAAAAACAAGGTAACAACCAAATAAGCAAAGAATGAATGAACGAATCCACCAAACTAACGCAGTTTCCGGTAAAATTTTCTGTTTCTTGGTGATTGGCTGACCCAAATTCACCGGAAACGGCGCGAACGACTTTTTCCGCTGCAACATTTCGTGAAACGCGGCGCGTCTCGCCATTTTCTGCCGGATGACGTTCTCGTTCTCTGATGTCGCCAAATGGCCATTTTGCTTGTGCACCTTGTCACTTGGTGTTGTTGTTGGCGACAGTTTACCATTGGCATTGCCGTGCATGCGCGTGTCGCCGAGATATCGAAGCATCATCTCATTTGAATCTTGCACGCGCGCTGCTCCAGCGTTTCTCGTATGACGCGCTTTTGGGTGATTTCTGTTTCGATCTGAAAACTTGCAGCGCACTCAAGAATGGAAAAACAGTCATCCAAAAAAACTGACCAAGAAAGCAGCCAAGGACAGTCAGTACAATGGCACATCGGAAGTTTATTTGACAAAGATTTGACACTGCAAGTTTGGATGTTGCTTAACCGTTTGGTTCACTGACTAGCCTTGGTGAGTTTCTTGGTCTCTGTTGTTGTTGTTTTTTCCTTGGTCAGAAGCATTTTTCCCTGCACTTGCCTGCATGCCGTTGATACAAGCGTTCGTGTGGTTTCTGCTGAAAAACAGGTTGAAGAACCCTTCAAAGTGTACCACGTCATTTCACTGTTATCGATTTGATTGTCATTTGTAGCACTGCTGCTGACTGACTGGATTCAAGTTGCGGTAATTAACGTTGCTTCTATCAATCAAACAGCATTGTCAACATTCTAAAAACCGTTCACATGTACTGTCATGGTACAAAAAAACGGGGAATGGTTTTTCTTTTTTTTCCAAAATCGCTATCTGCTTTCACAATAATTGCCACTTTTGCCTCTCTTCGTGTCCATCGCGACAACGGTGGGACCAACGGACCACATGACCACTGTGCACTGACCTGATGATCTTCGGCGTTGTCGACGTGCATCACCAGGTCGTCCTTATTCTTGTCAACCTCAACAACCGGCTCAACGGACTGTTGATAATCGTCGACCGAACCGAACTCGAACGCGTCGTTGACGTAGGCGGTCTCATGGCACGATTCCGGATGTTGATTGGTCGGAGGCGCTGTTTCGCTTCTTCGGTGCTCCTCAAGAGTGACGTGATTTTGGAGCGTTTCGCTGATTGGCGGTTCTTCAGTCGGCTTCTTTTCGCGCTGCTCTCTTTGCAGGGTGTTTGAAGAGTCGGATGAGTTTGCTGGAAGACGGGAGATTCAAAAAGGTTGCGTGGAAATCGCAAGAAAAAGGGAGTCACGCTATAAAAGCAGCTCTAAACAGAGGCACTTGTACCCAAACAGGTCCTTAAACGGGTGTGCGTTAGACTCGTTGTCTGTGCGTTCGGAGGATCGAGCCCTGCCGAGGGGTGTATAGGCACTTAATGACAGAGAAAACTCGATGGGCACCATAATCGACGGCGTTTTGTGAACTTTTCTGGGTTGACCCTAGCTAAAAAAACATCGCCTAAAATCCCCAACAACAACATAGAGGTCCCCGGAAACAAATTTTTGGTGCCCCTTTTGGCATTTTACCCATTTTTGGTGTCCCGCTTAACAATGATACAAAACTCCGCTGCGTGGTCCGTTTCCGTCTCATAAATCACCTGTTGTGTTCGGACAAGATGAACTGATCGGAGTGCAAATTTGATTGATGTCGATTTGCTGTAGCATCGGCACTTCGTAGAGGTGCGCTGGCGCTTTCGAACGATTCAGATTCGATTTTCGTATGGCGAGTATTTGTTCGGTCATTTTTCTGCTTGTTTCTGCTGACTTTTATGGGAACCAAAAAGCTGGCTGGCTAAAGCGATCAAAGTTCTTGCGTGTTTCTGTTCGTACACTCATTTTGAACCTGGTTTTGCCGATTGTTGCGCTGGGTTTGCTTAATTTTTTTTGAAAACTCTCAAAGTTTCAACAGCGATGTTAAAAGATGCTTAGGAACTGCGTTGTTTTCTCAGTTTCACTTTGCCAGCAGCAAAACTTTCCGGTCTGAGACCCGATTTTATCGCACGCGTGTTCTGCTGAAAATACACCGCTTTTTGAACAAAATCATACCGACTTACGATTTGTCGCGTTTGCATACAGGCAGCATACGGTAATAAGAAACGTGCACCTTTCCATTCTTCAAGAACACATGCAATTCAGCATCAAAAGGTGTTTCTTTCGTTCTGGTGTGAAACAAGATTCGAAATCAAGATAAAAACACTCCGTGTGTGCACAACGCTGCCAAAAACGTACACGATTTTTACAATGTTGGGGTTTTCTCAACTGGACTGATCGACCAATATTTTGGGAGACAGGAAATATTTTATTGTTTTTTCTATCACATACGGTGTATGGGTTTCAGAACTTTGAGACGTGATCACTTTGAGCATTATTCAATCTCGGGACCAAAACAAAAGATGTGAAGTTTGGTCCAATTTCCACTATCTCGCATTTTCAAAATTCAGACGCGCTATTCGACAAAGTCGAATCAACATTCAACATTTTCATTCAACATTCAACAGTACAGCCAACATAGAAGAAACTAAGCGTTGGAGTAGTGAAAAGAGCCATATTGCTTCTGAAGACACTAGTCTTTCTGGACATGCATCTGGGCACAGGGGTATTGAACCGTTATTGCTTTCTTATGAACCCGCAGTCCTTGGCCAATAAACAGTTCATTATTGTCACACCGCGCGTCGACAGATGGGAGAAGCAACGGCGGGGCAACCGGTTCAGGAGATGACCGAACGGCGCGACGTTCCACAAAGGAATCAACCACTTGTTTCGATGCCCCGAGCTGAAGTGAGCACACAAGTCGTCCGGAGACGACGCAGCTGGCGCGAAACGTAGCGCAGTTTATCCCTGAGCGTCTCGGATTCCCGGTAGTGGATCGGAGGAACACGCGACGTCGAAGGAGGAAAAGGAGTGATACGTTTCGCGTTGTGATTTTTGTGACTTTTTTGTGATTGAATTTTTTTGGAATTGCGTAGAAGATAATGTGATCTAATCACCGTATTACCCCATTAACCCCCCCCCCCCCACCAATAAACCCCCACCCCACGACAAGTTTGGCGAATGTCGAATCCCCCCCCCAATAATCCCCCTTGGAACTGACCTGTTTGATACACATACCGAGCGAATTCAGTGGCTGGTTGAAGTTAATATTATTTAAATTGTGCTACCAAAGGCCCCAAAGGGATGAGTTAATGAATAATTTCATTACAATAGCTGTTACAAAAGGAAGACGTGGCTGTGGAAAGTAGAAGTTTCTGCGACTTTCTTGCCTGCCATGCAATGTATTTTTGCCATTTTTCAGTAAACCCCACCCCTTGATTTTTTTGTAAATGCGAAGGAGCCGATAAAAGTCGCTGATTTAATTGTGCGTATTTATCATTTGTAATTAGGTAATTTAGTCAATAATTATTGTAGTTCTCGCCAATATAACTGTGATGGTTCCTGTATACTGGTGTTCTGTTTCTGAAATCGATATTAAAGTTATCTCTCTACATCGGCTCATCGTTTGTTTATTCCAGACGGATTGTATTAACCTCCACCAAGTCGTTTTTTTTTTCAATCGAACAATCGAATAAAAACAAAATAAATAATGGTGAAAAGTACAGTAACAACGAAATCAAATTCATGAAAACCGCTATCACAACAACAAATGCACACGCAAATCACGATATTAAAAGTACAATTGAATCTGTGGGTGGACGTCGGACGAAACATGCGGATAAAAAAACAAGTCATTAAATTTCACAAACAAGTTGCTTTAAAATGCTTGCAAACAAGTGCACGCGCGTCCCAGACGTGTGAAAGCAAGCATACCATTCAAGATTTGTCGAACTGTTTCAATCGTTTTCCTCTTTTGCCCCGCATTTTTCTTCTCTTCGGTTTCGATCCAGTCGGAGCGGACTCGTCGTCGCTGATTTCAATCAGTTCTTCAGACTACGAATGAAAAAAAACATTTTTTTTTGTAAAATGGGCGGGCCACTGAGCCACCACACCCAATCGCAATACAGCCAATCAGCTTGCTATCAATTGATTCATTCAATCAATCAACGTGATTTTGTCAGACCACTTGGTCGTACAACCATAAACGGGCATTCATGAAGCAGTATTAGTGACCGGGTAGCTGTTTTACACACACAGCTATGCGTCACTAAATACTGCTGCATGAATACCGCTTATCGCGACAAATCAGTGTGGTATCAATTCAATTCAATCAGTAAATCACCAAATCAATGAAAAAAATTCAATCCACGAACACAATCAACGAAGCGAGAGTGCAAACACAACCTGATGCGCTGTGCGTTTTCGGTGTTTCGCTGATGCTGCAGGTGCCGCTCGTATACTGGGCGATTTACGATCCGGCATTTGGGAGTCGCTGTCCGACACCGGGGAAATGCTGTCACCCTCCAAGTCCATTGGTAATTCGATGAGCTCATCGTGTGCACCGGACAGCTGTAACGTTGAATGGAGACGTTTTTTTTCTTATTTTTGATGCTGCCGACTAAATGCGATTTGCACGCACAGAAAGGCGCAATTGATTTTGATTGTCATCAGAAAGATGCAGTAAAGTGAAACGAAATGATTTTGATATCCCAGTAAAAACAGTGAAACAGTTTTTTTATATTGCGAATTTCGGGTGAAACAACGTCACTTGTGGAAAAAAACTGAAGAAGACAAGCTGCGTGTGATGACATCCAAAATACCGCTATAACACGTTCTCTTGCAGAGAAAACGGAGTGCGCTAAACAGATTATCAGAACACAACGATTGTTCTGAAACAGCGCACAATGCTGCACTATCACTGTGGAATCCTGAAGCTCAGCTCGAGTTGAATGGTTTTATAATCACTAGCCCGCAACAACAACAACGAAAAAAAAATTGAAAATCAACTAACGACACTTCGATTCGCCGGAGTGCTTGTGGCCGGCCAGACTCTGTTTGGGACACTTTGACCTGAAAAAAACAGAAGGATAACATTGGAAACGCGATATCAGACCGCACACCGACACCCAGCGCACAAACGACCATGCACGCTGCTTCGACCAACGCCTTCACGACCCCAACCTGCTTCTGCGCCTTCCAATTCGCTGATCGCTCGCGTCTGCGCCACACGCAGCAAGTTCTCTTCGGGCACATTCGTACAGTGCACGGGTAGACTGTGATCGGGCGGCGTGTACCACGCGGGCGACCGGTGCCCCGTACGGGAACCGGCCGCCGACGGCGCGGCACCCGCCGGTTGCTCCAGTAGTCGTTGACTGTGAACGGAAAGTTTTTCATGTCCGTATCTGATTTTCATCGGTTGCAGTGCCATCTAGCCAATCAGGGTGTTGAATTCTGAGAAAAAAACGAAACCGGGAAAACTAACAGCCACACTCACCGTTGCGCTTCTTCCATCAACGCCCGCAACTGTGCTGCCTGGTGTTGCAGTTGCTCCGCCATTTGCGGCGTATAGTCGACCGTAGCGGCCGCTGCGGAAACGGGTATTGCGGGAGTACCCGTTACCGGGGCAGCAGGAGTACCCGTTACCAGGGTTTCCTCCTTCGGCACGGTCAACAGTCCCCGACGCGTCTGTTCCCGTTGCAAGCGTTTCTGTAGCTCGAGTTTCGCCAGCTCCGCCTGCTGCTGTTGCTGGAAATGAATAACTGTACAATCAATCTGCCTGCGAGCACCAGTCAGAGAGAGACGTGGCAAAATTGACGCCAAGACCAAACTGTTTCGGCCGTGACATTGAAATTTCCAAGCAAGCGAGAAAGCCGAAATTTCCACCTAAACTTTCAACTGCCGATTCGCGGAATATAAACCGCCACCACAGCTATGATCGTTATCAGTAAGCAAAAAGCATATGAATGAAATCTGCCGTTTAATCTGCTCTTTTAAAAAATGAAAAAAAAACATGAAAAATGTCGTATTGAAAAAACGAAGCACCGAAACAAACACGACGACTGACCAACTGTCGCTGTTGCCGTCTTGCCAGTTCGGCCAGCAATAATTCGCGCGCCTTATGCTGCAGTTGTAACGCCTCCGACACCGCCGGCGGCACCGCGGTGGGCGGAGTGTCGTCAGCGGATGGTTGTTGTTGCGCAACGCTGATTGGCCGTAGTGTCGCGGACGACTCCGCCTCGTGCACGTCGAGCAGTGCGGATCGTTGGCGGCCGACCGGTCGATCAATGACGTCATCGTGAACGACGTTCGCTGGTTGCTGCGCGAGCGATTCGACCGTCGATGAGGCGGCGGCGCGATCGTGGCGATGCTGGATGAGACGACGCTGCTCCAGCACCTCTTGCAGCACGGTGATGTGCACCTGATCACGCAATATGAGACGAAACACTTCGGTTGGAAATCACAGTCGAACTCGAAATTATGGGCAATCAGCTGATTGGTTGGTGGTCACGTGCATGCATGCTTTCTATACAAACCAAACTGCGCGCTCCCACAGCAGTTTCTGCACAGAAAGCAAGCATCACGAGACGACGCTGATTCCCTATAATTTAGAGTTTATGACTGTAGGTCAGTATGAGAACTGGCCGAGACCGTACCATTCGCTGCGTGTTCTCCAACGGATCGCTGCAGGCGCCAATCGCCGCGATTTCCTCGTTCAGCCACCGCTCCAACGCGCTGTCCTCCATCGCGCCCATGCGGCCGTGCAAACGTTGCATTGCTGCTGATTGTTGGCTGTCTGGAGAAAAACGTTTCGGTTGTTTTTTAATCTGACTGAACGTCTCGATACGAAGACACTAAACACTGTCGGCACTGAACTACGACCGGATTGGCTTGGTGGACGGAAGGACAGTTTTGGTGTGACGGAAAATTCTTGTAGAATGCAACAACGCACCGATTCATGCATGTGGTGTGGTGACTGAGAGAACTGTGAGTTACAGTTGTTAGCAATTTTCATCAGGCTCGGTTTGCGCTCGCTTTGCAGGCTCTTGGCATCACTCTCACAAATGCTGTGATGGCAGCACTCTTGGCTTAGCCTACTCTCATGATAGTGTCTTAAGCGCCATTCATGGAGAGGTTGAAGCGCGCTGAAGCGCGTCACTTCGCTACACATTCACGAAGCAGAAAAAAAACCCAGCGCGCTTCACTTTTGCAACATACGCACATTCATACGCACGTTCATGTTTAGCGCGCGCGTGCATGAATGGGCCTTCAAACGTTTCTGGTATTATGCCGTGCACTGCAGAATAAAACTGACTGACACTGCATGATAGTAAACCTGAGAACCCCGTCTGCTAACCGGTCTCAACGGCGCGCTCATTGCTCGCTGTCGCCCTCTGCTCCATGGCGCGCTGTTGCTGCTCCGCCAACTTTGCTGCCGCCTCCGATCGTCTGCGTTGCTCTTCGGCCGCCAGCAGGCGCTCCTGGCACTGCTCCAAAACATCCGGGTGTTCGCGCAGATATCTGCAGAAGAAAAATTGAAAATAAAAAAACAGTTTTCGCTTTGAATGTGCTACACAGCGTGAAAGTGCAATATCATACGCTGTAAAGCGACGTTCATGAATGCAGCCGTATTCAGTGTGACGCATAGCTGTGCGTTACCGTAAGTACGCGCGCTGCTAAATGAACTTCACGAACAACACAAGCGGCATTCATGAATGCAGCCGTATTCAGTGTGACGCATAGCTGTGCGTTACCATAAGTACGCGCGCTGCTAAATGAACTTCACGAACACACGAACAACGATCGCGAGCCAACCAACCGCAGTTTCGCGTCATACACCGCCTGTTTCATCGATTTCTCCAGCTGTCTCACGGCGTGCTGCGTTTCGGTCAGATTCGGGTCTTTCGTGGATTTCTGATGTTTCACGCGCGTACGCATTCGCTGGAGGGTGTCCGAGAGCAGGCGCACCTGTTCACTCACCCACGGGCCGTCCTTCACGAACACGTCTGCAGCAGAATTTATTTATTTATTATTTTATTTGTTTATTTATTTATTTATTTATTTATTTACTTTTTTTTGCTTTCTCTCTGGCTGTGCACCCAGCTTGTTGGAATGGAACCTGTTTCCTTGTGCAATTGCCTGACACTTAAAAGTGCCCGAATAAAAACAGAACAGAACAGAACAGAATGGTTGGCGGCAACATTTCTTTCAGCAAAACCATATTTGTCGCAAGTGGAAAAAACAAAAAAAAACTCAAAGCACATTTTGTCGCAAATGAACAACTCGACACTGTTTGTCTGGTCGCAAATGGAAAATTTCAAATGATGGCTTGGTCTCAACTGGAAAACTCTGAATACGGCGGCGGGGGTAACGAACGACCGGATGAATGACGTGGCTATATTGTGTGTACCCACTGGTTCGCACATGTTTCAGCCAGACATAACATTAACATTGTCTCTGCTGGTCAGCATTTTTCGGTATCCCGGGCGCTGTCGTACTGACGTGCCTGGGCGCCCGCGGTTATACGCTTACCAGGCGGAACCGCAAGAAACAGCGCTTGCACCGGTTGTAATATTGGAGCGCTCTGAATTCAAACAAACAAACAAAAAACAGGGCCACAATAATGAGAAAGTGAGTGGACGCACAGTCGGGCGCGTGTTTCAGCAGTTTGCGTAAGACACCTTCATCGGGATCGGTCAACGGGTGCGCTGGCGCCGGCTGATTGGCTGTGTTGACTACAGGCTGCAAAAAATCGTTCTCAGCTTAATATTGTGTGATTTTGTGAGATTTTACTACCTAGGTTCGCTGATGTTTTGCCCAGACTATAAGATCTGTCTGTGGTAAACCACCTTTGGCAGTTCTGCCTGGTGTCCGTCGCACTGACGAGCCAGGGGGCACCGCGGTATGCGTCTACCTGGCGAAACCGCAAACAGCGAACTTCATGTATTGTATGGCAAATACTCCAAAACAAGCACATTCTTCCAAATCTGAATTCAAATCCAAACGAAAACCACTTGTTTACCTCCACTGTCGTTAAGTCGACCACCGGTGGCGCTTGTTGCGGTTGACCAAGTAGCGCCAGTGTGCGCTGCACAATCTCCGACACCGATTGCACGTCTGTGGAGAGCGTCGTCGGCGGCGGAACAGGAGCAGGAGGGGCACCACTGTTCTCTGGCACAGATTCCGACATCGAACCAGCGAGCGGCGGCTGCACCGGTTGCTGCACTCGGTCAGTTGTACTCGCCGCCGGCGGCGGGTGGACAACTGTCGCCGCGCCACTACTCGGTGGTGAACAACTGTCCGGTGGTAGTAGTAGTACACCGGAGCGCGTCGTCGTTCGCGTCAAACTGACCGGAGACGCAGCAGTTGTTGTTGTTGTTGTTGTTGTTGTTGTTGCAACAACCGCCGGTGCAATGTTCGTTTGCGCATTCTGCGGCGTGCTGACGGTGTCCTCCGCCGGTGCGGACGGGGCGGCCGCAAACGCGACCGTGTCTTGTGTTGGTGCACTTGTTGTTGTTGTTGTTATCGCATCCACTGTTCGATTCGTAGCGCCCTCTGTCGCAGCGACGTCTTGCGGCGGCAGCACGTTCACGGACATTAGCGGAACGGGCAGTGGACGCCCCGCAATGGGACGACGGCCGGAAACGGCCGGCGGCGGCAGGCGTTCTTGCGGGAACTCGCGCAGCGGCTCCGGCGTTTTCGGCGGACGTTTCTTCGATTTGCGCTCGTTCTTCTCGGCCAACCGGCTGCGACTGACCGTGCTCGGCTGCGGCTTCGACCGACGGCTGTCCGATAGGCCTGGAATAGGCGGAGAAGAAACGCGGTTGCAGAAATGTCGCCGGTGTTGTGATTTGAAACTGATTACTGATTGGTTCTATGGGTTTTTTTTTGCAATCCTATAGTTTTCTTGATCCGTGTTGTTGACGCTTCTTACATTCTTACAAGATTACTGGTTACAAGAGGTTTACATGATGCGTTTGGTGCTTACATTTCATGACGCTGTTTTCTGGCAATGTTTTGACTACTTACACACACACACATACACACACACATAGTGTGCGAGTTTTGGTGTTTTTACGTGGGCTTTGTGCACTTCTCGCCGTTTTTGCAGTTTTTACATAGAGCTAGGATATAGTTACTACATTGCAATAAAGCTGTTACTAAAAACAACCAACGCGAAGATCAGTTGCAACACAACCGGTGTGTGTTCGGTGGAACGTTTTTGTGTGTTGCTGAACTAATCATCAAATCAAATTCATCGCTGATTGGTGATTGTTCCAAACACAATAATCCAGGCCAACGAGCCGGTTGAAATATGTATAAAATGAAATTGGAACGATTTCTTTGCATATTCGCAGAACAATTGACGCCAGTTCTGTCATATGTCAGGTTCGAACACGCAGACTGTACCTGTGGTTTGCAGGAATTTATCCACCTTCGCATTCCAATCGTCCACTGGTGGCGGTTGTGCCACTCGTTTTGACGGTGGAACAGGCTGTGGCTCCAGGCCTGGTGGGTACTGAAAAAAAAAAATCGAAATTTGGAAAACTCAAATTCTACCAAACAAAAAGAATCAAACAGCCACACACCAGCTAGCATTCTCGTGATGGGTTTTTTTTTGCGAATGGGGTGTAATGTTTCAAAAGGACTGCAAGTTAACTGAAAAAAATGATTCCATGTAATTCACAGAGTCACAGCGGTATGTTGAGCACCCGCATTCCATTCTTGAAAACACCCAGAAACTTTCAGAACCTTCAGAAACAAAAACTTCAGCAAACCAGCACCGGTTCTGAAAGGCCGTTTATACCTGACGTATGCAATAAGACGAGACCTGATGTGACGTGCCGTCCACGCACGTCGACGTGCGTCTGCATACGTCCGGTATAAACGGGCCTTTACAGTTCAAACGGAGTTCGCAAAATACGTATGAAATGAATTCATGTGTGAAAAAATTGCGCTATTTTTTCGTTGTTTTCCATTGTTACAAAGCGCCGGATGCACAACTGTCGCCACTCAGTCAATGCGCGACCAACCAAAGCGTCCGTCTGCCCCAGCGTGGTCGGTGGCGACGTCGTGTGCGGCAAACCGGTCGAGCAAACCGCCACGTTCGCCCGACCACTGGAGGTCACAGACGTCATCGCCGTCGTTGTTGTCGCCCTGTTGTTTGGACTTGCGCCGGTCAAAGCGGCGACTCTGGCGGTGGTGGTGGTAGTGGCGCTAGTGGTGGCCTCCGTGCTCCTCGTGGCAGCGGTCGTCTCCTGCGACGACTGAAACGCCAAACTCAGCCCGGTGATCGACGATATCGACGCCAACGTCGACTGCGCATCGCTGCGTTTCTCCGGCGACTTTCGGCGTCGCTCCGTCGCTGAGGTGCCGAGGATGGCGTTCATTTCCTGAAATTGGGAGAGAAACATTGAAACGAAACAAAACAAACTTTTGAATTTTTTTTAAAACTTTACAAATCAATTCAAATAAAAACACGAAACTTCTGACGGAACGCATTCGATTTTTTGCGAAATTTTTTAAAACGTGTTTGGCAGAAAGTGAAGACAGCCGAAAAAGCCTCCGTCAGTCTCCGCAGTGTCAATTTGATAACTTGCTCGCTGGTTGACTTGATAGATCTGCCACTCAATGCATTTGCGTTCGCAGACGAACGGAAAATCAGTTTCATATGCTTGATGCGGCAATTCAAAATGGCACAAGTGACTCAACCGTATTTCAGAGACACAATTCATCTCACCAATTTTGAAATCCGGTGCAACGAGTAGCAGAAGCAAAATAAAAGACAAAATAACCATCCAATTCTGTGTGCTACTTTCATTTTAAAGCGTCTGTGTGATAAACCCCAACAGCACCGTTTCAAAATTGAAAAAATTGTTCCTTATAAGTTTTTTGGTTAATTTTGCTTCAGTTCTTCTTACCCGCGTACCGAATTAGTGCAGCCAAAAACCGTTGGTTTCAATTTGGCTTTCTTCATGCACTAGTTCGGAATTACGGGTTGATTTCGTTCGAATGCTCATTTTCTTAACTACTATCTCTGAAACATTAGGGCCCTTACAGAAAAGTTTCCGTTTTCGATGCGACGGTTTCAGAATAGCGGTATATTTATTCAGATATTATATTATGGTGCTCCTAGTTGCAGAACAGTGCTCACTTTTGAAAAAAAATCAATCGAAAATCTGCAAAATATTAAACCACGCGCATGAGTCCAATCAGCGCACTCAACTTACAAGTCTTATCTTTAATTTTGGTTCTGCGATTCATTGAAAGATAAACAGTTTCATGCGTGACGCGGAAATTCAAAATCGGTGCGGTGGTCCCGTGTCCCTTAGATACGGCTGAGTCTAACTAGGGCCGTTTTGAATTGCCACGTCAAGCAAATGAAACTAGTTTCCTTTCGACGTCTGCAAACGGATTGAGTGGCTGAACAACAAAATATATACAGTCGAACTCTCTATACAAAATATATACAAAATATATACAAATTATAGGGAATCAGCTGATTGGTTGCGAATCACGTGATGCACACATTCCGTACAAAAATTGGCCGTGGAAGCGGAGTCGGTTTTCGCACAGCAGAAAGTATACATCACGTGATCAGTACTCAGTCAGCGGATTCCCTATAATTCAGAGTTCGACTGCTAGACAACAACACCGAAATCGCGCCCGACCATTAGCAACGTGGAGATTCGTGCCTTCGACGGCTCCGTCAACTGCGACAGCACAGCGCTAGACGGTGGTGGAACCATCAGCGCCGGCGGCGTTGTGCGACACTTGTCCCCGGACAGGGTGGCCGTGCTGCGCTCCGGCGGTGAACGGGCGGCGTCGAGTGTGATTGTTGTTGTTGTTGTTGTGTTTGTCGCCGTTGTTGTTGTTGTTGTTGTTGTGTTTGTCGCCGTTGTTGTTGTTGTTGCTGCTGTTGATGTTGTTGCTGTTGATGTTGTATGGCGGGACGTCTCCGATGGTTTATCACCGTGTGCTAGATCGCCGGAAGAAAATCAGTAAAAATAGCCGTTTCTCCGAACAAACTCAAAGCGAATCTATCGTTTGCTAACCATCAGCGATTTGTTCCTCGGCGCCGAGATATGAGACCGTCTCATCAATACGCTCAGTCTGATCCTGCGGTCGTTGCTGCATCGTCGGCTCACTCCAGTGCCACGTTGCGTTCACGGTGGCAGTGCTACTGGCCACACTGGTGGTCGCAATGTCAGCCTGCTTCTCAGGTGTCGCCGTTATTGGCGGGCTTTTTGGCGTTTCACTTGATTCCACCGGGAAACCCTTCGCTTTCAGCATTGCTGTCACTTCGGTTTCGGATTGACCGGATTCTGAAAGAGGACGGAACACTTTAGAAAAACGCGTTTTTATCTGCATTCGCCGCCACCGAATCTGCAGTGTGTTTGTTTAAACTTGTCAGTTTTTTTTGCAGAGCACAGAGCACGCGCGACTGAAGACAGATCGGGATCGAAGCTGCGAGCAGACCTATTACGGTGCGTTTGATTTCAACCAGACCCGATACATTCGTGTCCTTCTGATCTTAACCCACAGTTTCGCATGCTCCGCATTCTACAGCAACATATGACAGGTTTAAAAAACAGATAATTATTGTCAGTTATCAAAACAAGACCGGAGCATACCCATGAGATATTGGCGCATCATTTCAGTCTGCTTCATCTCCAGGCGTTCTCGCTCCAGTTGCATCTGTTTTCGGGCCTTTTCAAGCAGCTCGTCGTGTTTCGCGAGCGCCTAAAGCGGCATTCATGAAGCAGTATTCAGTGACGCGTAGCTGTGCGTCAAAACATACGACACACGCGGTCACTAAATACTGCTTCGTGAATGCCCGTTTGATGGGTTTTATTAATGGAATGTATCAGGTAGAGCAAAACGAGAAAATCAACGCCCAATGGTACTAATTTCGGAGGATACTATGCTAAGTGGAAATGCGAAAACTAATCAACAGTGCCGCATTAAAAACCTGAAATGTTGGTGTGAAAGATGCTCTGAACAAAAAACACAACACCGTTAAGTCTCCACCCTCGATTGCTAGTTGGCTCCTTCCACCAAATCAGCGGGTCAACTTCAACAACACCCACCCAATAAGGCTTGTCGTCGGTTCACGTTCGCGGGGGAGGGGAGGGGTGGAGACAAGATGTTGCGTATTTTGCGTGTTTCCGTGACATCTCCACCAGACCACAGACCGCCTAACCTGTTGCGCAATGTCCCTGGCCTTCATCGCGTTCACCAATGTTCGCATCGACTGCTGACTCGCGGCGTCAGTCGAGTTCGCCAAACAAGCCAACAGCTCGTCAACGTCGCCGTCTTTCGAAATCGTCGTCGTCGTCGATGTGCTGGACGTCTCGGGCGCTGTGGTCGTCGTGGTGAGTGGTGCTGAGTAAATGCGAGCAATATTACGGACTGCCACTGCATAGTCGATGGACTGCACTGTGTGGACTGACGACCCAGAACAACGCACAATTGAGAACAGCCATGTGCGAAGCAACATTGGCTATGCCAGAACAAGCTTTGTGCGTCAGTAACTCGTTTGTGAAACTAAAATACTTGAAGCTTGAATCGAGACCGTCAAACAAAAAAATCCTCGACGAATAAATACACTACACCAACGTACCCTGCGCAGTGAGCTGCTGCGTGGACACCGGCGGTGTGGCGAGCGGTTGAGGGGGCAGAGGCGGTGGCGGCATTGTGAACTGCGCGGGCGGCCACATGAGAGCGGCGGCCATTGCGGGGTCCATCGTAGCCGGCTGGAACGCTGCTTGTTGTTGTTGTTGTTGAGCAATCTGTTGACTATAGCACACAGGCGGTTGTTGTTGTTGCTGTTGAGCAATCTGTTGATTGTAGGACACAGGTGGTTGTTGTTGTTGTTGTTGTTGTTGTTGTTGTTGTTGCTGCTTCTGCTGCTGCTGTGCTTGGACGTTGTCAGAGCTGTCCTCAATTACCATACACTCGTCGTGTGCGATGATTTCGCCTTCTTCTGCAACGAAAAAAAATCAAAAAAATCATGAATGCACGAACAACATCAACCACAACAACAACGAATTCAATCATCAAACGCCACCAATCATCATCACTCCGCCCACTCACCACGCAGGGTCACCACTTCATCATTAGCAGCAACGGTCTTCTCATTCATTTTCTCCGTCTCACCCCGCGCCACTTCAGTAGTAACGCCACCAACAGCCGCCGGTTTAGTCGTCGTCGTCGTCGTCTTGTCGCCCTTCGCAAACGACGACAACTGATTGAGCACTTTGCGGAGGTCTTCCGTTGTGATGACCGATGTGCTCGTGGACGATGTGGTGGCTGGCATCGATGTGCACGCGGAGGTCGCTGCGAAAACGGTCACTGTTTTCGTGTGAGCAAAAAAATGTAACCATTCGCTTTGCTACCCATAATGTTTTTTGCAACAAAAACAAATAAAAAAAACACGTTTGTGTCCGAATATTGTTCAGTGTGGCTGCATGTTTTTGACAACTAAAGATGTTCTGTTTAATGCGGGACTATAACTGGTGAATTTTACCAGTCATTAGAAATCACGTTCAAAAACTACCGTATTACCTCTAATAAACCCCCATGGGGGTTTATTTCTTCAGCGACTTCTGGGGGTGGGGGTTTATTTTTTGGGGGGGGGGGCTTTATTTTGGGGGGGGGGTTTATTTACAAACAAATTCTAGGGGTGGGGGTTTGCTGAAAAAATGGCAAAAATACCTTGCATGGCAGGCAAGAAAGTCACAGAAACTTCTACTTTTCACAGAGATTTCCTTTTGTAACAGCCTTTTGTAATGAAATTACCACTAACTCATCCCTTTGGGGCCTATGGTAGCACAATTTCACCAATGTCACTGCATTCAGCCACTGAATTCGCTAGGTATGTGTTTCAAACAGGTTTCTAATAAACCCCCATGGGGGTTTATTTTGGGGGGGGGATTATTTGGAAACTTGTCGAGGGGGTGGGGGTTTATTTTTGGGGGGGGGGTTTAATTTGGGGGGGGGGTTAATAGAGGTAATACGGTATACCATTCGCCAGAGCGGCAGCCATTGCAGCTTTTGCCGACGTCTCAGCCGTCGATCCAACGCCCATATAAAAGCCGCCGGTTTGTTGCTGCTGGTCGGCGTAAGTGGCCGTGCTCTGATACGCGGACACGACCGTCGGCGCCGCGGGGTACTGCGCGATCGTGCCCGGCGGCATCTGCTGTTCATACTGGTGCAGATTCAGAGCACGCGCCATTTCCTGTTCGTACGCCTGCTGACGGTGGTACCACTCGTGCATCTGACGTTGACGCTGCGCCGCCTGGCGTTGTAGCTCCGCCTCGTAGGCCTATGCGGAGGGGACAGCGTAGCAGAGTGGACAGAACGTTATACAGTCCATCTGGATAGTATGTACAACTAGCCTGATTGGTTGGCTGCACACACGTGCAGTTGGTGAGTGCATTCTGCGCAGGCAAACTGCCTCTACAGCAATGCCTGCACAGAATGCATCCATCAACTGTACGAATATGCAAACAACCAATAAGCTAGTTGTATATACTAGCCAGACGGACTGTAAGTTGGTCGCCATAAGACAGGGAAACGGCGTGCTGTGAGAGAATTCCACCAGAGTCTCCAAACACGCCGCATCAGATGCACCTTCAACTGTCGTTCGTGTTCCAGCTGTATCTGGCGTTGCAGTCGACGAAACTCGCGCTCCTTCTCCATCATCTCGAACTGCGTCTGCGCGAGCAACTCCATCGGACCGCCAGCAGCAGCCGTCGTTTTACTGGCGGCCGCATACAATGACGTGTTAGTGACGTCACCACCGGCATAGTACTCGCTCAGCGACGACGAATGGCTTTGGTAGGAGGTCGGCTGAAAACAAAGTGTAAACGTTCAGCAGCGGTTGGTTAGACACCGCTGTTGTTGTTGTTTGTTGCACCCTGTTTATCCTTACCCAACGCCCTTGGGGAAAGGCAGTGTCGCAATTTTTTATTGTCCACCACATGGGCTGCGACGTTGGAAGCAGTTTTTCTGCCACAGAAGTGGGCGTCGGGCAAGCTGCGCTGGTATGCATAGGCGCATGGTATGTTAGACACCCTCGTAGCCTGGTGGTAGCGCGTTACACTCTGGTCGGTGCGTTCGGCGGATCGAGCCCCACCGCCGACTGGGTGACACGGAAAACTCGACGGTGTTCTGTGGGCTTTTCTGGGTTGGGCAGCCCTGGCTAAACAACATCGCCTAAAATCGCGAACAACAGCAACAACACATAACAGAAAACGGGCTCGTCCGGCTCACGGTATTATGTCGCATTTAGGTCACGTTTCACTTGCTGACAAGATTGAGGTTCTGAGCATTTTGCTGCGTCGATCTCAGTAAAAAACCGCGATTGAAAGACAAAGCCTATCTTTTTGATCCTGGAAAAATCCAAATTGATGGTAATAAGCTGCATGGTTAACATGTTGTTCACCCTGGATCTGCATTATTCAAGTATTCAAACAGCCACCACAGTCTCCCGGACCCATAACACACAACCCAGATATTCTACGTCATTTAGATAACACGACGTGAAAAAATTACAATAAACCGTTTAGTAAATAAGCCAATTTTCACAAGCGACCTCACGTATTTATATTTCTCACGTTTCTAAAATGTTTATAGATTAAATATTTGGGCAGTTTCAACTGCAATGACGACATGTCAGCGAAAAACAAACTTTTTTTTGCAAAAACGCAGCGCAAAAACGTCTAGAGTCGGCAAGTACGGTAATAAATCACACTGATCACGATCACCGTCGCGTCACACGACTTGCACTGAAGAAATGTGCGTTTGGTGGTTGTTCAGAGAAAATTAATTACATTTTACTTTACAATGTGGAACCTATTAGACTGTGCACTTTTAATCAAGCAAGACGCAAATTACAAATCGTCAATAATTTTCCCGCCCTTTTCATTCAACATGCGTAGCGCTTCTGGGTGGCTGTCAGCAAAACTGGGAACTTGTAAAACTGAATGTAGTTTGCAGCTAGCGTTTTCATTCTTCTATGTTAGCTCAGCATTCACAGCTGAGAACCTTTCCAGTTCAGTCGATTTAACGTATGCGGTGGTTTCTCTGGAATACATAAACACAAAGCAAGGCCGACTTGGTTTCTTGTACTTTCGCTGCGCTTTATTCTGTTCTTTCATGACAGTTCTTGCCGCATAGCCAGTTTATATGTAATAAGTTTACTGAGAAACACATGTTCTTTTTACTTTTATGAAATCTCAACAAAACATCATTTTTTCGCGCTTTCCTCATTTTCCTCCAAATTCACATTTACTTTTACTAGCACAGGCACGAAATTTCTCTCTAATTTCAGTTTCAAAATGCAACGAGAGCAATCTCAGATTGCATCTGGAAGTACAGTACAGAAAGACGGGCCACGGGCGTGGTGCGTGCTGGCGGTGAGTTTACTCTGCTATACGCTGCTGTACGGCACCGGCGACAGTATGGGTGTATATTTGATTGACATGCACCGTGAGTTTAGCCACGCGCACGAACACCAAATATTGATGGTCGTGGGGCTGCCGTTCATAATGACCACGCTCGTCGGTGAGCTCGTCCGACAATCGTCAGTTTTCCTTTTTTTGGTTCTGCAAACAAATGCGTTTACACGCATGAATAGAAAAATAGACTGCACTTACGAGCCTGTTATTGCCGAAATTAACCCTGTTCTAATTTCGGGCCATTCTGGCAAGTTTTCAAAGAAAAAGATCACACTGAAACTGGAAGAAACTAAGTTCAGCGTTCAGTTTGTTTCTTACGTCTTTTAGTGTCTCATTGGGTGAGTTCATCCACCCTGCATTTTCCAAGAAAAGTAAATTCTCATCATTTCAGGTCCACTTTCCAGTTTCGCTTACGGAATGCTAGGAAGCAGCAAAGTAATTTGCCTTGGCGGCTTCATCACCTCGACAGCACTCTGTGTTCAAGTGATTCGTTTTCTTGCTCTCAAACGTGTTTTCAGACTAACGAAATTAGTCTCTTTCTATTAATCTCATTTTGTAAACCCAACCCTTTTTTGATAACTTGTGATCTGAATGATTCACAGATGTTTCTGCCGCAAGTCTGGCAAATTGGCATTGCCCAGGCTTTCGTTGGTGTCGGCTGCGGCATCATTGTCACGCCGGTGTTGTCGGCACAAACCGAACATTTTGAACGGTTCCATGCCATTGATTGTTTACCATTTTGCATTTTGTATCATTTGCCGAGGAGAGTTCAAAATTAATCATTAATAATTAAATTTATCAAACTGAATATGACGCCGACTGATCAACGTCGAATAGTTTCTTTTGTCATTCACGTTTCCAGACACAGTCGAGCGGCGCTGGCGATCGTCTCTGTCGGCGGCTCGCTTGGTCTCATGGTGCTGTCGCCGTTGAATGCGTCGCTGATCGAGGCATACGGCTGGCGAGGCGCCTTGTTCATTCTCGGCGCCATTCTGCTTAATCTCATACCGTTTGGCCTGATCGTAAAGACGAACGTTAAGCGTGCACACGAGTGGAGCGCCAAAAACGCAGAGCACGCAACGATGAAAGACTTGTTCGACTGGCGACTTGCGGTGAATCCGCTGTTCATCGTGACAATTGTTTGTGGTTTGATGTTCATGGCAGGGCTGATCACGATGTTCAGTATGCTGTCGACGTTGGTCGTGCTACAGGGCATGGATAAGGTGTGACGATCGAGGGTTTTCTTGTTTCTTCGCAATTCATATGGTCTGTATGCTGGAAAAAACAACCGTGTATTTCTCAGTAGGTGGTCGGAGCGTCCCTGCTTTCGGTGACCGGCCTTTGCGGTTTGACATCACGGATCATAACAGCAGGAATAACGGCCGTCACCAGAATACCGGGCACCGCAGCAATCGGTTAATATTCTTTTATCGGCTAATATCCACTTTTTTCAACGTTACAGTTCAGTTATAATTTACAGTTCAGTTGTGATACACTTATCACAGCAGTTGCTCAATGGGTTTGCGTTTTAGTTATTTGTAAACTCTGGCGTTGTAACCATCCAATCACAAACGTTGACCCACTTTATTAATTGCACGAACTTTACGTAACTGTTCGAATGATCCCATCACTCAGCCGTCGGCTACGCACTGTGCGGCATAGCAATGCTCCTACTGTCGCTCTGTCGTTCGTTCTCGTCGTTCGCGTTCGCATGCGGCTTGTACGGCTGCGGCCAGGGCACCGTGTGCGCCATTGTGCCGGTGATGTTTGTCGAGGTGTTCGGTCATCAGTACCGATTGCACCGTGTCTTCGGTTGGTTTTCATTGTTGTTGTTTCATTCCTTGTCGTTCCAACCTGCTGCTTGCTTGGCGCGGGCAGGTTTCACGCGAACGTGATGAATCTTGCTCCGGAATACAGAATCGAACATTGCGACTGCAAAAACACTCACTCTCTGAACGGGTAGCGAGTGTCCTAATAATGGCTGGCTACACCGTGTTGGTTCGTGGTGCTTCTAGAAATGGCGGTCGTTGGTCGTGTTATTAATCATTATCATAATACTAAGATAATAGTGGTGTCTGTGTGTGTCACTTTTTTGATTTGTTGGTTTTTTGTTTTTGGGAAATATTTTCTTATTATTATGAAATATTTTCTAAAAGGGCTTTTGGTAAAATTGGTGTAAAAAAAAAAAAAAAGGTGGATTGTTTTTAAAGGAGGTTTTAAAAGGTTGGTTTTTTTTTTTATTTTTTTATTTAAGGGGGGGGGGAAAAAATTTTTTTTTGGGTTAAAAAAAGGGTAGTGTTGTTTTTAAAATATTTTTTTTTTTTTTTTGTTTTTTTTTTTAAGGGAAAAAATTTTTTGGGGAAAATTTTTTTAAAAAAAAAAAGTTTTTTATTTGTAGGTTTATTTTTGAAAAAAAGGATAAGTGTCTCACTAATCGCCGAGTGGAGCTTCGTATCAAGACAGTAGTACACGCATTGAATCGCCACATTTTTGCTCGCATATAAGCCGATGCTTCAACAACTCTAAATTTCGCACACATCACCCAGGCATGACGACGTTTTTCATCGGTTTCGGTCTCCTCGGCGTGCCGCAATTCATGGGCAGAGTCGCCGAGTACTCGCTAATATTGACGTTCATAGTCGGGGCCGCTGGAAACCTGTTCGGCTGCCTGTGCTTCACAGCGATCACGATTTGGTTGCACGTTCAGAAAGCTAACATCACAAGTGCGAAAACGGTCGCAATCGAGCTCGGCGGAGTCTGCAAGGAAACTGGCGAGCTGCTGCAAGCTGGAAACGCCGACGTCGGCACTGTCCACCTGCCGAATCGTGAAAAGACGAAATTCTCGTCCGCTATTCTGTCGCTGACGGCACGGAAGAATCACTGTGTCACTTGATCGTTGTTTCAAAAACGAAACAGAGTCGCAAATTGACGTTCAATTAAGATCACAATTTTATGCTCTCCTTATGAACCTCGTACAAATTTTGCCAAAGATGGCTTTGGGAATATCATTCAAAGTTGCTGTGGTGCAACACCCGTACAAAAAATAATAGGATGCAGCATAAAATGAAAAAAAAACGTTGGTCAGGAAGAAACTGTAAATACCCGTCTCTACTTCAACATTTCCATTAACGAAATTTTGTAAGCAGATTTTTTCAAGCAACTTGTCTACAGGGTGACTCATAAAAACTACAACGATAAAACGGCTCGTTCTCGAGTTTGGTTCAATGTTTGGGTATGACTTTTGAAATACTGTTCAAGAAATGCTTGCCATTATGTTGAAATTTTATTTGAAAAAAGCCAAGCACACTAGCACAGCAACCTTTTAAACTTGAAGGTTGGAAATCGTCCGTCACAAACGTACGCACTGGTGATTACTGTCCATTTGCAAGATTTTGCGTTCTTTTTCTGCCCTTTTCGATTCACTGAAACAGTCGCATTTGCAATTTATCTTTTTTGGTTAAGTCTTTTCAGTATACTCATTTCGTGTCTTTCGGTTGGAAGTGTAAAGTCAAAACAAAACTAATGCTAAGAACTGCGCAGCGCCCAAAAAACAATAAAAACGATTCGCAAACATAGTTGACGGTCCGACATTAACACTTGTCACTGCGGATACTGTAACGGCATAAATAACCAATTCAAAAACTACATTGTGCATGATGCAACCAGTACTGTTTTATTGTTTTGTAGTTTGAGTAAAAACAAATTATCAAGCACATTGCGGTGACATTTCGTGTCTGCACATACGCAAAAAATTGACGTCTCCACATTCAGATGAACTCACAAAACGCTTATCACAAACTTCGAAACAAAGCAATTGAAAAAAGATTCTTCAATCATGTTCTTGTTGGTCAATTCTTTAATGTAAACGTTTTTTCCGAAACACAGTAGTTTTACTGACAAACGCAGTCTTGTCGTCGACACACTACAATTCTGACCAAAACAGCCTCTAAAAAGATGAAGCCGCAAAATGACCAATTCAACCGAAAACAAATAAAGTCTGTCCCAAAAGAGACGAGCACTGAAGATGACCGTAAAGAGCCGGCAACAACACCTGAGAATCCAGCGAACATTGATATCTTCCAAAGCGACGTAGCGCGCGTGAACATCAGATTTGCATTCAATCTAGTCGATAACAAGCAACCAGCAGAACCGGTTGGTCAAACTGATAAGAAAGATGAACTCATTCTGCAAGTCCATAATATTACCACGATCGGCGACAACAAGGACGATAATCAGGTTTGGAATAACACTGCATGTGTTCTACTTTTGAAGATTTTCTAATCTGTGCAGAACACCAACAAGACAGTGTTTCACGCAAAGGAGTTTATTCAAGACCGCAACATTTCCGCATTCATTTAAAAATTTCATTTAGAAAATACAATCTCAAGGTCCGACGCAAGGCGAAATCGTCGAAAAAGACGGTCTCAAAGCATGGTGCGTATTAGCAGCAAGTTTCCTCAGTTGTCTGCTGTTATACGGCATTGGCGATAGCATGGGTGTTTATTTGATTGATATGCATCGCGAATTCCGGAAAGCACATGAACACCAGATATTGACGGTCGTTGGGCTGCCGTTCGTGATGACCACGCTTGTTGGTGAGTATACCAAGAGTACCAAAGTAAATCAAAGATGAAGAACAAACACCACCAGCCACTCACAGCGCTTAATTGTCACTGACATGACATGCCACTGACAGAACTGATGCACAGAACATTTGTCCAAAACAAAATGGATGGTGAAAGCAGATTCTTTCCAAAACTTCGTTGTCGTAATTCCATGTCAGACAGACGAAATGTACGTTTTAAGGCCCACTGTCCAGTTTCGCGTACGGCATGCTGGGCAGCAGCAAAGCAATCGGTCTTGGTGGATTGATCACTTCAGCGGCACTTTGTCTTCAAGTAAATCAGGTTTTTCTCGCTTTTGAAGACATTGAAGGAGGAACGATAAGTGGTCGTTGTCCTGTTTTCACCTTTTCTGGTGTGTACGCAGATGTTTCTGCCGCAACTCTGGCAAATCGGCGTTGCCCAAAGCTTCGTCGGCGTCGGCTGCGGCGTGCTTGTTGCGCCGCTATTTGCCGCTCAGACCGAGCATTTTCAACGGTTGGTTTGAGGGGAGCACTTTTTTCTTAATAAAAAACCCTTTCAACATTGTAATATTGGGCAGCACAATCGTCTGCCGTTGCAGCTACAGCCGCGTTGCGCTGGTGTTGGTCAGTCTGGGCGGCACGTTGGGCTTGGTGGTGCTGTCGCCGGTGAACACAGTACTGATCGAGGCGTACAACTGGCGTGCAGCGATGCTTTTACTCGGCGCGATTGCACTGAACCAAATACCGCTTGGCCTCATCATAACGCCGAACGTCTCCAATAAACGAGCTGGTCGCAGTTCTTCGACATCTGCCGATTCCGGCGGTGACCACCACGCCATCAAGGACTTGTTCGATTGCGAGCTAGCTGCGAGTGCGACGTTCATCATGATGACCGCGAGCACTGTACTGTTCTTTGCGGCACTCGTCACAATGCTGAGCTTGTTGCCGTCGCTGGTCGTGTTACACGGTTTGGATAAGGTGACAAAGGCGTTTTCTCGTTGTTTGCCTGCCATGTTTATCATCGCAAATCCAAAGTATCCTGTTATGTAGATCGATGGCGCGTCGCTGCTTTCGATCACCGGCGTTTGCTCATTTGGCGGAACCATAGCAACCGTTGTCTTAACTGCAGTGACGCCTGTAACCGGCACCGCACTGACCGGTATACGTACTATTGTACCCTTTTTCAACATTTCATCATCGCATCACTGTTTCGACCTCAATGTGCTGATGTAACAAGAAGTAGGGGGCAAAAACAAATTTCGGATTAAATTTTTTTCACGCTAGCTGTAACAAGCTGTGCGCACTCGTATTCGGAGCTCATTATTACACTTGAACGGTTTCACTGTGTTTAGCGGTCGGTGAAGCTTCTTGTGGCGCAGCAATGCTGTTGTTGGTGTTCTGTCGATCATTCACCACGTTCGCCGTCACGTGCGCTCTGTTTGGCTTCGGCGAGGGCGTCGCCACTTCCATTCTGCCCGTTATGTACGTCGAGCTGTTCGGTGAACGTCGTCTACATCGTGCATATGGTTCGTGTGTTCAAGAGCTGCGGTTTTTTTGTTGGCTCCACTGTTGTTGTGTACACGTAAAAACCAGACCAGTTCATGAAATCTGCCGCGCAACTCAGAAGCAGCATGAAGTCACTCTTTGTTCGGCCAACACAAAATCAGTCGACGGCGTGTTGTTCGTTTTGTGTTATATCATGAGTTTTTTTTTGACCGATTGATGGACGACTGGTTAGAACATGTACACCAACGGAAAGCTGACCGTTTGTCGACTAATCGACACCGAACTGATGGGTTCAGCAAAACTCTTTTCGCAGGAATGTCATTCTTTGTCGTTGGCGTTTGCCTGTTGGCCGTGCCGCAGCTGACGGGTCGAGTCGCCGAACACTCACTAATCACGGCGTTCATTCTTGGCGCAGCTGGCAACCTGATCGGCAGCCTGCTGATCGCAACAGTCGCGATAAGGTTGCACGTTCGTAAACTGAAGACAGTGGTAGACGAACAGAGAATCAAGAACAAAGAACCGGTCCAAAGAATCGAATTCAGTGAAGCGTTCAAAAAATGGTGTCAAAAGTGGCGAACTCCGACAACAGAATCGTAAAACGACAAAGGTTTTTTATTGCGTGTTTGCGTCGTTTCACTGGTCGTTGCCCGAATTTTTAGCTTTTTTTCTAAATTTCACAGATCGGCAATCTTCCCCCTTATTTTTATGAATCTAATGGTGTCGCGTTCACGTATTAAAAAACCGAATTTTTAGCTTTTATCTAAATTTGATAGATAGGCGATCTTCCTTCTCATTTTTATAAATCTAATGGTGTCGCGTTCACGTATTACGTTGCCTGTCATAATTGTCTCCAATAATTCCTACTGGTGTTAAAAATCCCAAGTTACATTCGACGTTCATGGTTATTAGTCTTTTTCGGCACCAGGTGTCCCGGTTTATTTTGGATTAGCTAAAGTAAAAGTAAACGATACGATTAAACGATCAACATTGATCTTAGTTGTCGTTCAACATTTCCGCCACTGCGGAAAGGTATCACACCAATGACCAGGCTCGCTCGGACGCAGGTGCAGTGCAACCTAGCGCTCGAAAATTATGATTCGCAACCCTAGGTTTTTTTTTCAAAAAGTCGGTTCTGCAATTTGCAGAAATTTGGTAAAAAATTTCTGCAAATGAAATTTGGTTTCTGCAAATTTCAAAAACATGACGAAAATAGTTTTTGTGCTTGTTTAATGTCATTTTTTTTCGTTCTGAGCATCATTTCTTAACGATGCTCAGAGTTGCAATTGCCAATTGCATCGTTTTACCGCAGAATTTTTTAAAGATTCAGAAAAAAAACACCAAAACCAAACCAGATTGCCAAACCAAACAAATCACCAATCATTCGTTTCAAATCATTCAACCCAACACCAACACAATCAATATCAAATGAGAACCCTCATTGCTCAAATTTCGCAATCAAAGCGATGGGCTTCGATCGGTTCGACGTTCTCAAAGGTGCAAAGGTGTACGGTTTGATTTTGTATCGCCTCTTTGTTTTCATCCCCAGATACTGCATGCTTGCCTGCAGTTATACCCGGACCAGGGAATTGAATTCGTTCGCATTTGAATCGTTTCCATTCGTCAGCGATACTGCCCTTGCCCGGCAAAATTGATGAATAAAACAAGTGCAGATATGGCAGATCGGCATTTCCGTACGCTAGCAGCTGTTCAGATCCATCTCAGACGGTAGAATATTTTGGCAGCCTTGAGAACACTGTGCGCATCTTCGAATAGGTTGCTGAGATTCTCGACCAGCTCGACGACAAACTTGTGCACCGTACCTCCGCCAATGTCTTATTTTTGCATCTTCTGTTGTGTCGATGATGGATCACTTCATTCTAATTCCAAACAGAAAACCTAACAGCAAACAATAATTTTCGATTTGATCTGAGTCTGTTTTATTTTTCGAATTTGAAATACTCCGATTTTATTATTTACGAAGGCAAAACAAAACGCCAATCATAGCGCTACAGCAACCGCCGAAACAGCTGCTTTGACAAAAAAAAACTTGAAAATTCTTCCATGTTGATGTGAAACTTCAGTCCAGCGCTAAACACAAAATGAATATTGCAGAACCAAAGTTTGTATGCAAATCTGTTTCTGCAATTTGCAGAAATCTGCTAAAAAATTTCTGCAAACGGTCCAAAATTTCTGCAAAAAACCGACGTTTTTCTGCAAAAAAAACCAGTTCGCAACGCACTGTTTCTGATCAGCTTTGACACTTTTGAACGATTTTTGGAACAAAACATGCTCGCTGATTGGCTGGCTAGACTACACTCGGAACTCCAGTAAACGGACGGTTGACTGGTGATCACGTGATGCATGCTTCCGGTGCAGGCACTACTGCAACGGTGGAGTCTGTGCTGCACAAAAAGCACATACATCGTGCGATCGCCAACCAATCAGCTGATTGCCTACAATTTAGAGTTTGACTGCGGATATTGTTCACCGATCATTCAAAGCGCACACGGGGTGTGCTGTTGCGTGTGTGTGACCGCGCAATTGGCGGTCGCCCAAATCAACCGAGGCCAAAAGCACACGATATCGAATTGCCGCAGCCGTTCACCAAACACAAAAACATTCGATTCAACAGCACGTCTCACCCGAAAAACACAAAACTCAGAAAAAAATCTCACCTCCTGCGTTCGCGTTCTCGACCGCGGCTCTCTCGTGGCACTCGAAAGACCGCCGCTTCGTCCCGCTCGGTCACTGGTCGAGATGTTGTCACGGCTTTGCGGCTGGTGGTGGTGGTACACCTCGCGGCTGAAACGGTCCAGCGGCACCGGCCCGCTGGACGGGGGGCCGAGCGCTAAAAGCGGTCCGAGATCGTCCTGAGCACGACGCGAATAATCGCGCGAGTCGCGTCCTTCTCGTTGCCTGCCGCGCGGGCGGCCATCAACATTTCTCGCATCCAAGACGTCTTCTCTGCTACCACCGTAGCCGCGGTCGCCTCGTGACGTGCGTTCGCGTCGAGACCCACCGGTGGTACGATCGCGGCTCCGGTCGCCGCCGCGCCGGCGTCCGTCGCGGTCGGACGAGATGAGCGGCTGCCGGGCCGCCGCCGTTCCGGGCTGGTTTTGTTGCAGTCTCGATGCGGGCTGTTGTTGTTTCGCGCTCTGGAGAAAGGATATGGACGAAAAGTAAAGCACGAATTGGCACATCCGTTAATCACGTCACGTCCACGCATGGCAACTCCGCAGGCAAGAGTGGCTGCGCATTTGAATTGGGCATGCAGGTTGGTCGGTTGTGCACAGACGGATTCAGTGAGAAAAAACGTGCACTTCGTTTCTTCGATTGACGCAACCGGATCAGTTTTTCTGTTTGACAATGTCAGTCAGCAAAAAAAACAACTTCAAAAATCCTCACGTCATTCGGTGCGTGTTTGTTTCATCCTTACTTCACTCACCTCACTTTGTTGTTTCTCATTCGCTCGCGCACGTTTGTTGGCCTGTTTACCCGCGTTGCCCTTTGCGCCCGCGCTGTCACCGTCTGGCTGGCCGGCTTCATCCGCTTGGCGTTTCTTCAGCTGCTTTTCGGCTACGGCCTAAAAAGGTATGACCTATTTTTTCAAACGTGTCTCACTGAAATGACGCCATGTGCCGCCAAACATGCGCGCTTGCCGTTCACAGCATTTTAGTGACTTTGACAAACGGGCGTTTTAAAGCAAATGACGTCATTTTAGTCCGGACACGTTTGAATAAATCCACCATAGCATTTGTTGTTGTGTCGGGTGTCGTTTTGTCGCCATATGAGTTGTTGCGGTTAAAAATCGCACAACTCAGCGCGCCGATTCAGATTGGGTAGATCGACTGTAACCACCAGAAAACATGCTAAATTGAAGTGGAACACACTGAAGAAAAACTGACTCGAAAACAACAACAACAACAACAACAACAACAACAACAACAACAACAACAACAACAACAACAACAACAACATGGACTAACCACAGTGTGCATGCCGCTCCTCAGATGTTGATTGTAGGCCGAGTGGTTGTTCACACCGAGATTCACGTTGCAAACCTGGATTCAAACCAAAAAGTAAAAAACTGAAATGAAAATGAAGAAAATGAAATGTTTCGATCAGAGGTGTGCACGCCAGACAATTCTAGCCTGTCCCGGGTCGGGTTGCTGCGCGACGTCGACCCCACCACATTTTTTCCCGCAAATTTTGTGTCCCACAGAACTGACCTCTCAAAAACACGGCTACACTGCATCTGACTGTATGCTGTGTGCTTGCAAAAGTTCTGAGGCGAAGAGTCCTTGCAAAAGGAACGTTCTGAGATTCAAAACAACACAGCAGCTTGCATCTCCTGGGTGATCTTTGAACATGCCCGAGTGAAAAAATAAATAGACACTGGGGGCAGACTTCGCGAAGCGAAGAAAAATTTTGATAGTTGCTCCGCAAAATACCTTTTTTGATGAACAATTTTTTATGATTTCTGCAGTTTGACTGAAAGTTCTACGATGCAATTGTAGGTTTCCAAAAACCGGATACAAATGGCCAAAAAGATGCAAATTGCACCCATCTGGAAGAAAAAACATGGCAGTAAACCACGAATGGACAGACAAACAAGAACAAAACTGCTTGAAACTACTTTGCCTTTGAAATTAAATGAAAAATGGTGAATTGTAAAGTCTTCGCGCAGCGAAGAAAATTTTCAAAAAATAGGTTCTGAGATCGCATTTTACCTTACGATTTTTGAATGTCATCCAAAGTATGTCTGCGTCTATGACACCCATTCAAATTAAAAAAAAACACATGTTCAGAAATGGAGCGAACAAAAAGCTATTTGGACGTGATCGTTGATACGGTTAAAACAACGAAAATATTGTTACATTGAATTGAACCGTTGTCAACAAAACACTGAACATTCTAAAAAACGAACGATGAATTCATGACTATTGCATGATTGCCATTGTCAAACGAAACATAAGGTGTCCGTCCATGGCTTGCGCCGCTAAAAAATTTCGGATCTTGGGACAAATTTACGTGAAAACATTCTTTTGAAGTCCTCAAAAATTGAGAGAAACGGAAAAAGCGACGCAAACGACCGATTTTTTGCGGTATCCAAAACTATTTTGCGTCATTGGCGCACGATTTCGCGTCAAAAAACCCTGGTTATCTGTACCACTGTAAAGGCGCGTTTAGCAATTAGATTTTCGTGCGTACGCACGGAGACAGAACTTAAAAAATGGCTACGCGAATTAGAATTTCGCACGCATGACTGTCGTTCGCACGTAACGACTGTTTTGCGCGCATGATTTCGAACGTTGTCCGTGCGCACGCAAAAAAACTTGTGCCCACGCGAATTAGAATTTCGTGCGTGTGACTTACGTGTATCCGACACGACTGTTTTGCGCACGGGATTTAGAACGACTGTTTGTCCGTGCGTAAAAAGACAAATGCGCACGCGAATTAGAATTTCTTGCGCACGACTGTCCGACGACTTTTTGCTGCTGGCAGCAAAAAGTCGTTCGACGGATGTGCGGAAAAGTTCATATTTTCCAGTGTCTGTTAATTTTAAGTTGAAAATCAAGGTATATTAGATGTTGGGGCAACGGGAAAAAAATGCTCAGTTTTATTTGGTGGGTCTACTTGCCTGTTTTGAAAAGAAAGAAAACTGAAATCTACTGGAAACTGTTGTTTTTCGTTGTTTGTTTGTTTGTTTGTTTGTTTGTTTGTTTGTTTGTTTGTTTGTTTGTTTGTTTGTTTGTTTGTTTGTTTGTTTGTTTGTTTGTTTGTTTGTTTGTTTGTTTGTTTGTTTGTTTGTTTGTTTGTTTGTTTGTTTGTTTGTTTGTTTGTTTGTTTGTTTGTTTGTTTGCTTGCTTGCTGGTTTCGGAGAAGGGGGCTGCTGGCTCCAAAAAAGCAAAACAGCTTCGATCAGCTTCTCTATCACCTGCGCTTCGTCGAGCGAACTGATCGGCGTCGGCGGAGATTTTGGGTCAGCATTTTCCATTTTTGAAAGATCCAAATCAAAATTTGTTCAAATTCAGTTTGTATATACCAAAACTGAAAGAATTTAGATTTTTACATGCGCTTCTTGAGAACACATGTGATAAAAATGCGACGACAAACTGAATGCAAAATGGGGAAGAGGGTAGGGGAAGGGGAGGGAATGCAAGGGAGATGACCACTAAAAAATAAAATTTGTCAATTCCCGTTTTCAAATTTGCTAGGGCAGACATTTGCATTTTTGTCCGCAACAGAACGGACTATTTTTGGTCACGGCATTTAGAACGACAGTCGTATGACGGATGCTACACGTTTTCTAATTCCCGTACGCAAGCTTGTCCGTCCGCACGTTCGGACATACCACACAACTTTTTGCCCACGCGAATTAGTTTTCCGTATGTATGCACGACACTTCAGTCGTTCTAAATGCGGTGCGCAGTTTTCAGTTTTGTCGTGTGGCGTAAACGAAACGACTGTTTTGCGCCCCGCATTTAGAACGACGTGCGTTCCGTGCGTACGTAAGAAAAACGAATTGCTAAACGCGCCTTTAATGTGCATATTGCGCAGCGCGATTTCAAATACAAATACATTACAGCCTACAAAAGTAGCAAGACACGTACTTTTGAATATTTGTTTTAGTCAGTCAACTGAAATGTTCGAATTTTTAACTTTTTATTTCATATAAATTTTAATTTCGTTTGTGAATATTTTGTCTCTTCCATCCGAGGCGCTGCGCGACGTAGCCCCTCAGGCGCTGCGCGACGCGCGACGCTAGCCTGTCCCGGGACACCCTAGGAACACCCTATGCACATCTCTGGTTTCGATGAGCAATCGAAAGAACATTTATCAGTTGAAAAAATGCGTTTCCGTCGAACATTAATCTGGCCGTACTGGAGCAAGCCGGAGACGTGCGAGCTAATAAGAATAAACTGAGAAAAAAAACGTTAAACGAACAGACTGACGCAACCCCCTCCCATCCCCCGGGGGGGGGGGTGGGTGGTCCTACCGTGCAGTAGTGCAACGTTCCTTTCTCGGCCCACGGCGACCGTGCCTGTCGCGTTTGGTGCTCGTTCGAAAGCTGATGATTGATCAAATCGATCACATTCGCCAGCGCCGTGTCGCCCGCGCTCGTCGTACAGACGCGACACGCGATCGCCGGCTTGTTGTGCTCGGTGAAATGGTAGAGGCTGCGCGCCAACGCGCCGAATTCGTCTGAGCACACATTTGAGGTGAACTGAGCCGGAATTGATTTGGTGGTTGCGGGCGTTTGGGTTACGGGCAACAGTTCATGCTGACGTATGCGGACGGACGTTTACGGCACGTCTTCATGGACGGTAACATGGAATAAACGCCATACCCCTGCCGTGACGTGACGTGACTAGTCGTGCAGCATATACACACACAATGAATGGGCGTTAGAAACTCAGTACAGATCACAATTCAGTGCGTTTTTCTCAGTTGCAACTGCCAAGTGATCTTTCTCCACGTTCAGCAACACAGAGGCACGCTGATTGGCTGATTGACTATTGGCATCGGAAATGCATCCAAGCAGAATTTCCGCATGCAATGGTGAGTGAAGTGCAGCTTGAATTTTTGAAAAAAAAACTACAAAGATGCAAAACTTGAAACACGACACAAAGTAAACCGGAGTAAACTACAAAGTCAAACAACGGTTTCACCAAATAAAAAAAAGACGCAGTTGCCTGCTAGACCAACCAGGCCGCAACGACGGTGGTATTGCAAGATTGCACGTGTGCTCCAGACGTTTCAAGTGCCTGTCGAATTGGTTCCTCGTGTTGAACTGCACGTTGCACAGAGTGCAGCGGAATTTGTCGTCTGCTGAAACAAGGTGGAAGTTCATCTGAGTCTGTTTCTGCTAACTTCCGTTTCCAGCACACGCTGCTTGGCTGTTGCGCCGCAGCCATAACACGTGCAAAATAGAAACGAAACACCCGACAGAATTCCAGCTCACGAATCAACCGAATTCCATGAAGGCGGTTGATTATCTGCATTCCCGGCTGGCCAACATCACCGACGCATAAACGAGCGCATATAAGACAACATCAGCGATGTGTGCCGCCCGCGAAACGGCAAACAGAACATACCGCTCGTGGCCTGGTGGTAGCCTGGTCGGCTCTTGTCTGTGCATGCGGGGGATCGAGCCCCGCCGAGGGGTGTATACAAGCACTTGACAGAGAACGCTGGATGGGCACCCCACTCGCCGGCGTTCTGTGCGCATTTCTGGGTTCAGCCCCGGCTTAAACCCCATCGCCTAAAATGCCCCACAACAACGACAAAGAACCAGAGCTGCCGTGCCCGAACGCACTGGTTTTCTCGAGGCAGGTCAGCGCGCCAGCGCTCGTTTCGCCGCCGCCACTCGGCGCCGTCATGTCCAACAGCGGCGTCTCTTCGTCCGCCTCTGTTGGCGGCATTCGCGAGTCTGTCGTGTTTTGTTGATTGCGCGGCGCAACAGTTTCGCTCGAGCGTTCAGTTGAAGATTGTGGTGGTAGTGGTCGATAGGGCGGCCGTGGCGGTTGCGGAGGTGACTCCTGCTGAGCTTGTCGCTGTTGCTGGCGTTGTTGTGTCTGTGATGCCGGTTGTTGTTGCTGTTGTTGTTGTTGTTGTGGTTGTGGTTGTGGTTGTTGCTGTGGTTGTTGTTGTTGTTGTTGTTGCTGCTGTTGTGGTTGTTGCTGTTGTTGTGGTTGTTGTTGTGGTTGTTGCTGTGGTTGTTGTGGTTGTTGCTGTTGTTGTTGCTGTTGTTGTGGTTGTTGCTGTGGTTGTTGTTGTGGTTGTTGCTGTTGTTGTTGCTGTGGTTGTTGTGGTTGTTGCTGTTGTTGTGGTTGTTGTTGTGGTTGTTGCTGTTGTTGTGGTTGTTGTGGTTGTTGCTGTTGTGGTTGCTGCTTCTCTTGTTTTTGCTGTTTTTGTGGTTGTGGCGCCCGATCTTCACGTGTTGGTGGCTGGAAGCAGCAAAACAAACGGACAGAGTAAACAAAATGTAAAAGAACGAACACGAACTCTCCCAATGTTTCAGAAGACACAGAACTTCCGCACAGTTCTGTCTCAGATGTTAAATGGCACTGCAATGCAACGTTGTGCTTGCAACCTGTTTAAACATAAAAAAAAACTTAAGAACTCTAACCGAGCATCACGATTAGCTGCATCGTTCATGCTGGTGTCATGGCCTTTCAGCGCATTCATACCCAGCAAATCAGCAACGCCACAGTAAAAAAAAATACTGGTTCAACTTTAGATTTAAAAACACGTTACCATCAGCCGTAGCGGTTGCCAAGTGACTGGTATAAACGGGCGTTTCACCAAGATGGCGCTTTGAAATTCCAATTTGCCACTATTCAGCTGTTCTTTCGGTGCCCACGCAAATTTAGCAGCGTCTGCGGACGCTTTGTACTCGATGAATGCCTGAAAAGAAGCTGTGAAAAGTCCGGTACTATCAAAACGGGCAAGGAGGACAACAATCGACAGTCTCTACAGTCGAGGTTCTCACTTATGGGGAATCAGTTGATTGGCTGGTGATCGATCGCGTGCATGCACGCTTGCTGTGCAAACCAAACTCCGCCCCATGCCTGCACAGAAAGCATGTATGCACGTGATCGCCAACCATTCAGCCGATTCCCTATAATAATTCCGACCGCCCACCCACCGTGCAACGGTCTTTGAACGTCGCTGCAGCGACCGTGCCGAATGCGCCGGCGAATTCCACAAGATCCTGATTCAGTTGATTCTTTTGAACAGCGAACGATGCTGTATCCATGGTCGTCTTCGCCAAGTGCACCTTTACGACGAATGATTCACGTCCACGCGGCTGTGACGAGCTCGATTGCGGGTCTTTCGGCGCGGCCTTTCGCGGATTCTGCTGCGCGTTTTGCTCGGCGGTCTTTTGAGGGGTTTTCAGAGCCGATTTTTGCGGCTTTTCCTGTGCGTTTTTCATCGCAGTTTGTTCGGCGTCTTTCGGTGGGTTTTGCGGATTTTGAAGTGCGGCTTTTTGCGGATTCTGCTGTGCGGGTTTTTGCGGGATTTGCTGCAAGCCTTTTTGCGGGTTTTGGTGTGCGGCTTTTTGCGGGTTTCTCTGTGGATTCTCCGGTGCGCCTGATCCTCCGCTATTCTGAACGTTCGCGGCAGCTGAAGAATGAAGGGGCATTCATGAAGTACAGTATGATTTTTCATCTGTCATCTTTTCAGAAAAACACAGAATTGGCGAAAAAGAAAAAAGGACGGATATTTCGCCACAACTGCGGCTTTTGATTCCCTGACGAAATCTGGTTCCGGTTCATTCTTCTTTCATTCAAAGTTTCGTGGGCTCTACATTCTGCCAAAAAAGTGACAGGTTCAACGAAGTGACAGTGGCATGCTTTAACACACAGCTACGCGTCACTAAATACTACTTCATGAATGGCGCTGAAGGAAGACACGAGAAATGCAACAGTCCTGCCAATCTCACACAATTGAATTTAAAAAGAATCTCGAAAACGCTCTCGATTGAAACATACATGTTTTTCCACTGTTGCTGCCTGGTACAGCGGTTGTTCGGTTCGCTGCATTCTGCGCAGTGAAATCCGTATAATTCTGAAAAATGCAAAACGTGTTGCCACAGAACCCTTTACAGCTACAGGAAAACATTAAGTTCGTTCCAATGTCTGCAAGAACACCACAAAAATGTTTCTCCAGGTTAACTCTACATTACAGGGAATCAGCTGATTGGTTGATGATCACCTGATGCCTGCTTCCAGTGCACGCATTACTGTGTAGGAGGTGGAGTCTCTGTCCTGCACAGAAAGCACGCATCACGTGACCATCCAACCAATCAGTTGATTCCCTATAATTTAGAGTTCGACCGTGCACGCTTACACTGACCGAGCCGCGAAATATCAGCGATCGATCACCGACATAAGCAGCCGTTTTGATTGCTTTTTGCGAAATTGTCAGCGGCGAAATCTTCGCACTGGACAGCATTCGTTTGGCGCTTGCAGACGATTCAAACTCAACAAATGCCTGTGAAACAAAACACGACAAGACATTTAGATTGAGTTTCAAACTAAAAAAGAGTTTCAGTAGTAAATGTAGTTGAGTGGAATATTTTGTAGCATTAAAAAATTTAGCAAAACTGCAAAAGCCTCAAATCGAACCAAAGCATCTTCCAAAAAATCAAACCCATCCAAAGACGACCACCAATTACCAAACCCATTACTATCTAATTCTCGAACCAAAACACCAATTCACAAAACAACCCTGTTACTGTTCTCTAAATATCAGTTTTAAAAATCTACCGACGACAAAAGCCAACCCCCTTCAATTCTCCATGATACGGAACGGATACCATTCGAAAATCGCCACCCAAAATACGCACCTGTCTGTTTTTCACCAACAGTCGCGTCAACTTTCCGAACGGCCGACAAAAATTTGCGACTGCGTTTTCGTTGGCGTTCGTTGGCAACTCCAGAAGGTGCACCACCGTTGGATTGCATTGGTGCGTTTCAAGGTCGATTGACGTCGAACCGCACGCAGTGTCGCAGTTCTGTCGATGATTGACGTTGGAATTAGGAATTGTGATGGAATATAGGAATTGTTGTGATCAATCAAATGGAAAATGTAATCGATTTTGGAAGAGGACACGTATAATCATGATAATTATACGGCATGCATGTCATCGAAGGAAACTCCGCAGGTTGCGCTAAAACAGTTTTAAAATTTTAAGTGATCAAATTTGTACGCACCATTCGCTGCGTGGTCAAACAGCTCGCTTTAGCCAATCAGCGTGTGTCGAATGCAAAAGAATTTCAACGCACAAAACTGCACAATTTCGACTTGTCCCTGAAAACGAACCATACAAAAGTACACCACTGCATTGTCGCGTACACCCTGCGTGTTCAACTGTTGCACATGCACCGGTGACATTTGATGCGCGATGAGTTCGCGCAAATTTTGCATGATTTTTCGCGTGTAATCCGGACAAACACGACACCGAACCGCAAATCTGTCAGGCTCCACGTAATGAAAGACGCCCGATTTGTGCACGCCGAATGGGTCTGAAAAAAAAACAACAACGACAAGAATAAGTTAATTCAGAATTCCGATTCCGGAGATTTTGTGCGAAACCACCAGTATTAGTTCATGTAATGTCGTTTTTTTGTTCTACAACTCAACGGGTTTGCACCTTGAGCAGCGAAATGGGCAGTTAAAACTCACTCGAGTAACCCCTCCCTTTGTATCTGTGCTACCAGGGTTCATCAATTCCCACGTTAAACCACACACCGATTCACGGCGTTTTCGCCGATTGAGTCGGAGAAGCAAGCAAAAAAAACGAAGAAAGAAAACACTTTACCAACAACCGAATGTCAAGTCAAACTCTATTATCAATTTGTCCAGTTCTGCGACTGAATGCGTGTGCAGACGTAGAAAGGAAACTAATTTCAATCCTTATGTGGCAATCCAAAGTCGCCTAAATGACTCGGCCCTATGTAGGGGACTCGGATCACTTTACCAATTTTGAATTCCCGCGTCATCCATGAAACTGTTTACCTGTCAATGCGCGCATTGAGTTGCGCGACGAAAATGAAAGATCATACCTGGGCGTAACGTCGGGTTCTCCAGCATCAATCGATGCTCCAACGACGCGTTGTGCTTTTCGTACGCATCGATCCAATAGAAGCGCACGTTGCACATTGTGCACGAATAGATCACTACAAAGATCTGCACAACGTTTGCTGGACATTTTCGCAATTTATCAACAACAAAAAAAACACGAAATTACACAAAATAGCCTGGTTGATTATCGATAAATCACACATGGATTGATTTGATAGTTATTGATCACACTTGTTGTGCGGTGAATCTTGCTGGAGTTGAATGCGATGTGACCGGACCACCACAAGGAACAACAATAAAGTACGCCTGATATTCAGCCCATATTCTCGCCAATCACCAACCGAACACCGCACAAAGTTAGGATGTCTTTTTGGAATTCGTCTGTCTGCGCACGCTTGACAAGCGCATATGGTGCACCGACCACACAAAACAAAAACTGGCGCGGAGTCTCGCTGATGATTCAGTCAGACATGACACCCGTCTGTGCTGGTCATCAATTTTTTTTGTCTAAAAAGTCTGCCCGAGCCTTGTCGTACTGACGAGCCTGGAGACCCGCGTTATACCGCTCATCAGGCGAAACCGCAAGAAACAGTGCTTGCGCTAGCTGTAATGAGCATGCTTCAAGCCAGAACTACGCCCTCAAAAAAACGCCTCTAGCGGAACGAGCTCTGATTCGAGCGAGTCACTACACGGTGCCCCGCCGCACCTTGTTTTGAACCACCGAGCTGCGGTGTACCACCACCAGTCTGGAGGGATGGTATCGCTTTGCCAAGAGCACTGGACGATACAGTGGACGGCGCTTTTCGCGGCACGAAATTAATCGACATTTGCGCTTGCGCTTGTTTCGCCGGCGAATGTCGCGTTGCGATTGGCGATTGGTGAACGGACGTTGCGTGGTGTTGCGTTACGGCGGTTGAAGCGGACGTTTGCGGTGGCTGTATTCCGGAGCGGAGTCGTGCCTAGAATTGGGATTGTTTTTTTATGCAACTTTATGCATTGGCATGGCAGCACTGTGCCATGCTGATTGGTCGGCTCGAATTATGATGAGTCAGCAAATCAGCTGGCGACGTTTTGAAAGTCGCCCCTCGTTCCGAGTGCCCCCTAAACCGCTAGTTAGTATCAATTTTTTTTGAAAAAACATCTTCTAAAAAATACCCGCTGCCCGAAAACAAGCCGCAAACCCATCCAACCCGATCGATCACAGAGCCAGCTATGAAAAAAACCGTTTTGTGCTGAAAAAAACCGGAAAACCTCACATCTTTCAAGATCACATTGCAGCTACGCTGATGCGAGCGAAACTGTTGCTCGTCGGTTGATGGAAATTGTATGGAGCAGATCTGGAAGAAAACAATGTTTTCGATTTTTTCTAAATCTGAATGAAAAAGCTTTTTGTAGAGTTTTTGAACTTCCCGACGGTTAGTCCGTGAAATTGACGTAATTAAAAAAAAACATGATGACTTTGATAAAGCGGCAGTATTATACACAAACACACACACGTCTCGTCTCGTACTGAAACTACCGTGCCAAACCGAAGAAACCAACGTACACTGCAGTAATAAACCGGCTGATAGTGTTTCCAGTGGGCAGTTTCTTTCAGGTTGTTCACGTGCTGTCGACACATTTGATGCGTGACGATCTCAGAAATCGTGTTGAAACGCTGAAAATCGCACACACGACACTCGATCGGGCCACAGCCTCGTTCCGTGAATCGAAATTGATTCGGTTTATCCGGATAGGTGCCGGCTGCATCTGGAAACGTCCGCTCATTTCAGCAAGAAAGAAATCTAAAGATGCATTTTCGCTGATGTTTTACCCAGACTATAAGATCTGTCTGTGCTAAAGCACGTTCGGCACTTCTGCCTGGTGTCCGTCGCACTGACGAGCCAGAGGGCACCGCGTTTGTGCGTCTACCTGGCGAAACCGCAAACAGCGAACTTCATGTATTGGCGTGGTATTTAGTGACGCATAGTTCAAAAACCCCATTCCAAAACGCGTTCATGAAAAACCATGAACGCTAGCAATCGTGACGCACATGCATTATGTGAATCTCCTAGCAATGACGAAAAAGTTTTTTTGCGCTGCCTATGCGAATTCTGTTGAAAAAAATCACGAACGCCCTTAAGGCAAAAGTGGAAACAACAATATAAACAAGACAAATAAACGAAAAAAAACCAAAAAAGCACACCAGGTTGCAGTGTGCGATTCATGCGCAACAGCTCATGATACGGCGACGCAAGATGCTGCGTCAAATCGGAGTCAGTGCCACCAAAGTTGCACAACTCACAGGTCAACTGGACGTTGGAGCCTGACAAACACAAGTTTTATTTGTTGTAAAAGTTCAAGATCCACTAAAATCAGAAAGGTGATGTCAATCAGGAAAAAACTGTGTTCGCTTCTTGGCGGAGGTACCAAACTAAACGTGCGTGGTGAAAATCCACAGCGAAACCCTGGTCTGAATACAGAGCGTCCATTCTGTGATACACGCTGTCGCAACCGTCCACAAACCAGCACACACGGTGCAACAAACGATGCTGACACGCTGTGTGTAATCACATCGCCTGTGTATGCCAGTGTGTTTGTTTGCACAACATCATTGTGTTACAGCCGAGTGCTCGGTAATCACACCAGGACGTTACGCTCACCACCGGGCACTGTCGACGGTACGGCTTTTGAGCGACCGCCGTTTCCAGTCTGCTGCCGTCGCTCGAAATCGGCGCGCTCAATCGATGGCGACGACCGGTTCGGTTCTGTTGTTTCATCAGCGTCCATCGGTAGCGGCAGGAGAAACGGGCTGTTCTCAGCAGGCGGCATTGCGAGACCGTGCCGGTGCGTTTGCGCGATGAAGCTCAGCAGTGTGGTGGCTTCCTGAATGGTCCGCTTGTAAAATATTAAGAATTTTTCCCGATTCTGCCACTCATCGCGCGCGCGCAGACGTAGAAAGGAAACTAGTTTCTATCTTTATGTGGCAATTCAAAATCGCCTAAAGGCCTGTTCTGACATATGCAGAGGGTTTTTTTCCGAATCGCCAGGATGCGATTTGCATCCGTCAGCATCCGTTTGCTTGCATCTCTTCTTGCTTGATCGTTTGAACGTGCCTCAGTGAGAAAATAAACAGTCGCTGGGTGAACTTCACGAAGCGAAGAAAAATTTTGAAAAATGCACGGTGGATTCGACGACTAAAAATTTGGATTTTTTTCGACGACTGAAAATTCATATTTTGTTGGTAAAAAACCGGTTTTTTTTATTTTTGGCGTGAAAAGAAACTGTTTTTTTTCGTGCCATCCCCAGAAAAACGGTGTTTAATGCAGTTCGAAAACAACGTTGTCAATGGCAGTTTCACATAAAACTTCAATGCCTGTTGTGTAAATTCAGCCTCAATATGCATTGCAGTTCACTGACTTTCAGTATCAGCCGGTATAAATGGGTGCGCCCCGTCGGTCCGGGACCATTGTGGCGGCCAGTTTTGCTTCTCGGCGATTCACAGTTGGCGACGGTCGGTCCATGCTGCGTGAACGCGTCGCGGTCGTGCGGAATGCGGAACACGAAATGACACCGCTGAAAGGTCAAGAAAAACGTTTTGTTTCTGTGAATAAGCCATTTCACAAGTGTTTTATTTCGGGTGGTTCATGAGGGGCACATCACTGATGAGACTGCCCCTCGTCAGCATACATGATGTTGGCCAGGTCGAAATGCAGAGAACCACCCTGCTACTTGGTTGGTTTGTTTGTGGACTTTCAGAAGAAAAAAACGGTGGACCAAAGTGGAATATTAATGGTGATTCAATGTCACGGATTTACTAATCGTTCAGAAGTCCGCTTGATCCAACATCACTGCCTTCTGTATTCTGTACACTCTCCACCATTCGGTATTATCTTCATTTCTTTGGTTCTGCGACTCATAGAACGCATACAGTCGACCTTTAAATTATAGGCAATCAGCTGATTGGTTGATGATCACCTGATGCAAGCTTCCTGTGCAGGCATTGCTGTGGAGGAGGTGGAGTCTCTGTCCTGCGCAGCAAAGCATGCATCACGCGATCATGAGTAGGCAAGCCAACAAAAAAAAACAAAACGGACCCCACAATAGACGAGCGACGGCTGCGCGGCCCATCTGGTCGCGGCCTTCTTTCGGTAGTGCTCGACGGTCAGTTGGTGACGCATCAGCGCGAAATGCGAGTGACACTGACGCGCGCACGCACGACACTCGACGGGCGTCTGCAGCGCGTTGTGACTGTGGTGCGTCACGAAGCGGTACAGTTTGTGCTCGTCGGTGGCGCCGCGAGCGCTCGGCATCTCTGAAGGCGCGTTTAGCGATTAGTTTTTTGTGCGTACGCACGGACACATCACATAAAAAATGGCCACGCGATTTAGAAATCGTGTCGCGTGTGCTATCTTAATGCATTACGGACAAGATTAGTTTGCGCACGGGATTTAGAACGACGTTTGTGCGTACGGACGAAAAACTAAATGGTGTTTCCGCCTTGAGCACATTGCGTCGATTGACGATTGGCGAAAGAATACAGTCCAGCTGGCTAATATCGACAACTGATATCAATTTTTGAAGTTCTGCGACTGAATGTGTGTGCAGACGTGGAATGGAAACTAGGTTCAATTTTTATGTGGCAATTCAAAAAAGGAAACTAGTTTCAATCTCTATGTGGCAATTCAAAGTCGCCTAAGTGACTCGGTCCTATTTGGGGGACTCGGAGCACTTTGCCAATTTTGAATTCCCGCGTCCTATATGCAACTGTTTCCCTATCTATGGGCGCATTGAGTTGCGGGAACAAAATCAGAAATCATAGCTGATTGGCTGGTTGCACACATACACACGTGCAGTTGACGCATGCAATCTGTGCAGGCAGACTCCGCCTTCACAGCAATGCCTACGCGCAGAATGCATGCGTCAACTGCACGAGTGTATGTGCAACCAACCAATCAGCTAGTTGTCTATGTATTAGCCAGATAGACTGCAGATGGAAATCTCATATTGTTGTGGTTGTTTGTTCTGGTATTGCTGATTGGCTGCGGTGCGCTCCTCGCTTGCTGATTGCTCGTGTACACCAGCGCAATGATCTGGCCAATCAGCATGTCACTCCATATTGTAGGATATTAAAAAACAATCGCCTTGAACTGGTTAATGTGCTTCAGCTATTTATTGGCGTTTGAGTGAGTCGCGTTCTGATATTCAGAAGCAACATTAAAATGGGATGATTTCGGTTTTCGTGGTTTTTGGGTCAAATTCAAGTGAAAACGCGCGATGAAACCCGTCTAAAACTAACGGACTAAACAAACAAAAAAACGAAACAAGAAAAACAAACGCGGTCGAAACGACGGAAAGCACAAATTCATCCAGTGCTCAAGTGAGTATTTGGCGTGTTGATCAAGGTTCCCCACGGTCTTGTTGCATGTTTCGCATGGAATGCCGCCGAGTGCTGCGTGGAAAACAATGCACAACATTGATGGTGATCAGTGGTTGTTGACTGGCTACAGTCGAACTCTAGATTTTAGACTATCCGCTGATTGGTTAATGATCACGACCTGCTGCAGTGCTTTCTGTACGGGTCGTCACTCCACGCTCCACCTACACACACAGCAATGCCTGCACAGAAAGCATGAATCACGCGACCATCAAAAACAACCAATCAGCTGATAATTTAATTATAATTTAGAGTTAATTTAATTTAATTATTATTCAATTATAATCAGTTTATAATTTAGAGTTCAACTGTAGATTGTTGCCTCGCACGGGACGCGTGTTCAGAAGAAATGATAATAGACCTCGCTCGGCCACAGGTTTCTGGAACTGATATCAGAGAAAAAAATCGAAATCAACAGGCCGCTATTGTGGATTTATTCAAACGTGTCCGGACTAAAATGACGTCATTTGCGTTAAAAATGCCCGTTTGTCAAAGTACAGGCACGAAAATGTCAGTTTGGTGTGACTGATTCGACATTCACCATTTGTTTACGGGAAGGAAATCGGCTAAACGGAAAGTCTGGTTTGCTGTGAACGGCAAGCGCGCATGTTTGGCGGCACATGACGTCATTTCAGTGGGACACGTTTAAAAAAAACAGGTCATACATGAAAAAAAGCACCAACCATCGCCGGCGACACTCAGCGGCGCGTCGTCGATCGTGATCTCACTTGGAACGCTCGCTCCGCCGATCAGACGGACGATTTGAATTGCGCTTCGGTATTTTTTCACCTGGAAATCCGTGCGTTGCTTCACTGTTACGTTTTTTTGAGGTGGCACACTAGACAATAGAGAGACCTATATCGACAAATCTGTCGGCTGAAAAAAATCCGTAAATTGTCATCGACCGACTGCACAGCTGATTCAATGATGCACAGTAGCACTCGCCAAATGTTTCAACTGAATCGCATTTTCCAATGGTGCAATTGTCCCGTGAGCGCGTTTCTAATTCTTCTAATTGCCCTTCCAAATTTGCCTTCGAATTTCTCTCAATTGCCCTTCCAAATTAGCATTCGAATTTCTCTCAACTATTCCAGTGGTATTTTTTTAGCATTTTCATAAATTGTGTTTTTTTTAAAAAAAGCTTCGAACGCACCGCGTGTGCTGTGCGTCTGTCGTATTTCTCTCTGACGGCCGACACGCATTCCTGGAAGTGCCCGTTGAACTCGGCCATCTCGCTCAGACTGATCTGTGTCTTGCACGCCTGCAAACGTTCAGTGAATATACAGTCAATCTAGCTGATATATGCAACTAGCTGATTGGTTGGTCATAGCAACTCTCAGCGCGGATTGGTTAATCATGAGGTGTTCTTAGCGCTGATTGGTTGGTCATCACGTCATATTCGCGTCATGTTGCATATATTTTTCAGATGGGCTGCAGAAACGGCCTGCCCATGTCCGTAGCATAACATCTTATGGCTTCATTTTAAAACCGACCACAAAAAAACAACACTTCTAGACATGAGTTGCTGAAAATACAGAGAGTTTATCCGAGAAGAGCCATAATAAAACTTGTGAAATCTACTTGAACCCATCAGACTGATAGACAATCCTAACAAAACAGTGAGCCAGGTTGTTCGGTTGAAGCGAAAGTGTCACCGACAAGACAATAAATAAAACGGCGTCACGTCAGACTGAGACCAATTTCTCAAAAGTCCGGAGTTGATTAGAAAACAGATCCAAGAATTAAGGTGCATGACTGAACACATGTAACAAAGTAACACCAAGTTAGCATACCCAAAACTAGGGCACACTGCAAACTGTTCGGGTGTCAAAAACAGCGACTCTCACCGGGCAATAATAAACCGGTGTCACATCCGTCCAATGGCGCTGCGCGCGCATCGGCTCCGGACACCACCAGCCGGTCGCTTTCAGCTTCGCGAAATGCTGCGGCGTCAATTGATGCGAGAGGAGCGACGAAAAATCGGCCAGCTTCTCGCGGCACGCACGACACTCGTAAAAAGGCTGCTGTGTCGCGCCGCCGCGTTTCGCCCAGCGATACAAGCGCGCGCGCGCGTTCACGACGCCGGGCAGATCTGGCGCGGCAAAGTTTTTTTTTGTTACATTCAACCAAACGATTGGAATCGGGAGTGAGCGAGGTTTGCAACTTTGATCGTCTTTGGTGTGTTTGGCGATTTGTGTGAGCCCTTGATTGAAATCCGGAAACGTCGCACAGTTCCGCTTTTTTCACGCAAACTAATTCAGCTTTGTCTGAAAATTGAACTGTGTTGTATCGTCGGTCGAGGGGAGACTGCTCACACTACGCACCCTTCTTTTTTCGTGGATCTGGATTCTATTGAAACGTGTTTCTTTTGAATAAGTGTGAATTTCCACCACCCTTTTTATGCTAAAAATAAACTGAAAATGGTGATTTCAGTCCGGCGCTCAGCGGTGTGGTATAACACCACTGGTGAATTAGGCGCTTGTGTAAACCTGGCCCCTGGTGCCAAACCGCGCACCAACCAGGTCGCAGCGACGGATTCCTCTCGAGCAGTTTATGCTCGAGCGACGTACGCAGATGGTGTTGACGTTGACGCTCTGACATGAAACTGTCGAGCATCGGGCAAAGGCGGCATTTTCGCTCCAACGGTGGCTGATTTTGCGTCGACGCTTGCTTCTTCGCTTTTCGGCGTTTCTTTTTGGGTGACGGAAGAGTCGGATCGAATTGGGCAGCGGTCGACGACGTCGTTGAGTCGGTTGTTGGTGTTGTTGCTGCTGACTGCGCGTTCGTGTCATCATCGTCGTCGTCCTGAAACATTCGTTACGCTCTCTTTTTTTTGCTGAGCGCTTCACGTGCAGGTGTAATAAGTCCATATTTAAGGCCCATTGATGCACGCGCGCGCGCTAATATGAACGCGCGTACGAATTCGCATATGTTCTAAAACTGAAGCGCGCTGTTTTTTTTGCTTCGTGAATGTGTAGCGAAGTGACGCGCGTCAACCTCCATGAATGGCGCTTCACTCTGTTATAATAATTTACAGGCCGCGACTGAAGCGTCTCAGATGCGGTTATTGGTGAGTTCACATGCATCAGTGGCTCGAGCGGCCACACCACACACCTGTGGCCAGTTTTATAAAAGTGACGAGTCGAGGATTTGAGAAGTTTCACTCACTTTTTTTCGATGCAAAAATGTTTGTCTTTGAAGCTCATGTCTCTATTATTTTTTTCAGAATTTGTCAAAGACTAACTTTTGGAACACCCTGGAGTAAAAATGTTCACTTTTCAAAAACTATTCACTTTTGTAGAACTGACCACTGAAGTGAAAATAACCACAAAATCCTCACCTCTTGCTCATCAACAATCATCAAGCGATCGTCCTGAACCGAGTCGACGCGCGAATGAGATGGCGAACTTTCCACATTTGAACCACATTCAGACGCTTCATCCGACAAAAGCCAGATGATTTCATCATCATCATCATCGTCCTCCTCCTCCTGAGGATGATTTGAACCGCTGCTCAATCGATTTGCACCACCAATCTCATCGTGAGACACTCCTCCCACCAGCGCAAAGTTGAACGGCTGCTGATGGTCCGCTGTCGCCATGGAATGACCGCCGGTATTGGAATGAATTGAATCGGTTTCTAGCGATTGCGGATCGATTGAACGACGTCGCTCGCTCATCTCAGCTTCTTCAACTGACAGCGGCTGTGCCGGCTGGTCCGCTTCGGAATGTTCCGGTGCATTTGTGTCGCCGTTGGTGTTCGCCTGTTGTTCGTCGTCCGACAAACTGATGATTTCCCGGTGCGGGTCCGCACGCGTTTGCGCGTCACGCTCAGCCATCATTCCATTATTGTCATTTTTTTTATTTTTTGACTGTTCACATTCCGTTTGTTTATGTTGTGTTTTCTTATTACTGTATTGTATTTTCTAAAGACCAAAAAGTTCGTGCAGAGGCGTCGATATGGGAGTGTGTGGGGTGTATCTGGGGATGTTAAAAAGTGTGCTTAATCAACCAGGGAGTTCGAAGAACCACATTCGATATGCAAGCGCCTCCCGAATGACTCCCGTATGGCGGAACTTTCCAAATTTTGTTTGGGTGACCTCATTTACCCCTTTTCCAAACCGTACCATGCCTCTTCTTTGTTTTTGAAAACACCCATCCATACCGGCTTGAAATTCGATCAATTCTGATGATGTCGCGACGACAGGACACGAAACAGCAACCAGACAACGTTGCGCTTGCAAACGGAGCAGCACGGACGGTCAGAATTTAGATTGCGATGCGAGGCGAATTGCCACCTTAACTGCATCGGAAATGGTAAGCCAAGCTGTGGAAGTGGAACGCTCAAAAACTTTATCGCAGAAGTTGTCGAAGCCTAAAATCAGTCGGTGTACTCGGTAAAACGTTCCAAAATCGATTGCTGACGGTTTTACGAGGTAATATCAAAGAAAATTTTTCTTGAACTTTCGAAAAATTGTGCCAAAATTAAGGCTTTCAGCATAGTTGTTCCAGACCCAGAGCCGAAGGGTTGGGGGGGGGGGCCGATATAGATAGCTGGAGCAAATTTTTCAGACAGATAGATAGCTGGAAAATTTTGGGGGGGGGCCGCGGGGGGAGCCATGTGACTTTGGGGGGGGGGCGGTCAAAATTTTGAAATTTGATAGATAGATAGCTAAAAAGCTATAAAAACAGCAAAATAATGCTAAAAATACACTAAAAATCAAGTATAAACGCGTATTTTCACTAAAATTAGCGAAATTTTCAAGAATTTTGAGCAAAAATGGTCAATTTTAATCAAAAATTGACTCATTTTATGTCTTCGAAGACAAAAATTTTCAGATAGATAGCTGGCTGAGAAATTTTTTCAGATAGATAATAGCTGAGCCAAAAAAAACCTGTCTGATAGAGATAGATTCGAAAATTTTTGGGGGGGGGGCGGCCCCCCCCCAGGCCCCCCCCTAGAACAACTATGGCTTTCAGTGCATATCAGAGGAAAAATTTTCAAATTTAAAAAAAGTCGGTATTTTTGTTTTTTTAATCATTGTTAAATAAATTCGATTTTGTTTAACAACCCTAATATGTGCATTCGAATCGCGCTGGCCCGCTGAGTTCGAATTTTGCACTTTCAGAACTAAATAACATCAATTGGCAAAAACCTTCATGAAAATTACTCTTTTCTAACTCCAACATCAATTTTGACCTACCTTTTGCAGCATGTGGATCCAAAACCAGGTCGTGTTTCCCGTTCAAAATGCAGTTATCTGTGATTTTATGTTGTTCCATTGCTGTGTGGTGTTGGGTTTGGGGCTGAAAACTTTGATTTGGTTTCTATTTGGCTCTAAAAACTAACTTTTTTGCATGATTTTTTGGAAGTTCACACCAAATTTTCTCCCAGACTTGTGTGATCATGTCATTATTTAGTCATTTTGACCATCGTGCTCCATGTTTTTCGATTTGGATAAGTTATTTAACTCATAGTGGCCCGGTCGCCCTGGATATTTTGTAATATTAGCTGATTGGTTGCCTGAACATCAGGTTCAAAAAAGAATCGGTGAATCGTTATTGAATTGAATCATTCTTTTTTCCGAATATTGTGATTTCTGTGCGTGTATTTTGTGTGGGAAAACAGTGAGATTTTTAATGGAAAAATTTTGTTCATGATTTGTGAGTTGCAGACCAATCAAAAGCAACAAATTTCACGGTAAAGAAACTCTGTTTTGTTCGAAAAAAAGAACGATAACTGACGACGACGACGTTTCCCTTCGGAAAAAAATTGCTACAGAAATTGTCGCTCTAAATTTAAACGTTGAAGTTAAAACAGAAATTATGATTCAAAACTTGAACTTGAAAACTTCAGAAGAAACATTTTTCAAAACGAAATGTCAATTTGCCAAAGAAAGAACACGAACGTCGTCGCCGTCGTTGTTACTGGAAAAGAGAATTGACAGCAAAACACGTCTGCTTTTTACAAAATGTGCGTCACACAAATCCTCCAAAGCGTTTTTCTCAATCAAAAAATTAAAGCAGCTGATATATAACAGCGAATTCAGGTTTCCAATTGTCGTCGTTTTTTGTCGTCCAATTGAAGTTTTTTTTGCTGCTTTTGACGTCTTCATCTCATAAATCACAAACAAGCTTTTTTCCATCAAAATCTCACTGTTTGTCTACCCTACCCAAGCCACACCGAAATCACAAAACTAGAAAAAAAGAAAATGTCCATTCCAATTTCTTTTTTGAACCTGATGTTCAGGCAACCAATCACCTAATACTGCAAAATATCCAGTGCGACAAAACTGGAGTCAAGTTTCAGCGTCGGGGCTGAATTGAAATGCCGTTTCAGAAATTGTTGTGTTGCAACGCAACTTAGAACACATGTTTTTCAGTTGGTCGGCCAAATTATGAGATATCTTGCTGTTTGGTGCGTGTGAGTTTAGGGTCGACAATGGAGTCGTGCGACAAAACGTTAACGATTGGGGCGGAGCCGGAGGTGTTTGGTTAATACCACACCACAGGACCGTTTTTCAGATACCCGATCACTTCATGGCCACACAATTGACACTTCATTGCTGCTCGCCGGCGCGTGTTGGTGAATTTGCGTCTGTCAGTTGCGCGCAAACGAGATCGCGAAATCTGGTATAATACGTGTTTTCAATACGTTTCCAAAGTCCACTGGCACAGGTGTTTTGAAGAGCGGGCCCCCGCCAAGCGGCAGAAGCATGGTTTCCTGAACCTAAAATTTACCAGTCATGTTTGCGGCCACTCCATGCGTTCAAGTACCCTTCTTTACCTAAAAATGTCTCTCATTTTCGGTGCTGTAAGGAGAATTAAGTCCCATTCATCTTGGATTCTGATTCTCCACATCTCCACGTGTCACTCACATTTTTTTCTGCGTTCATCTGCAAATGCAAAAACCACCAAATGTTCGATTTTGAACAGTTGAACGTGGCACTTCAAAGCGTTGCTGGCGCATTCAGTCGTTTGCTTCGAATCGTATGTGTGTGCACGTGCACACATACAGAATATTCACAGTCCCTTTCAAATACACTATTTCCGCGCATAACATAGAGCGCTGAAAATTCCACGAACTGAAAATGAAAACACTGCTTGAAAAGACATGTTGCGGGAGTTGTGCATGTGCGTTTATGCAGGCCAGGCAGTGTGTGTGTGCGGCTTTCGCGCAGCAGAATTTGCTGCTGGCTGCGCACAGAACCAACTGCGATAGGAACTCCAGACTTGCTTCGCGTGCGTTTAACCGTCCATGTTTGTACGGTGCACATTGCTTCGTTCAAGCGAAGGTACGGAAAAAGAGCAGCGGCACAGCGTATAGTAAAAAGCATCGTTTTTATTTCTGACCGACCGAAAAGAAAATGAGCATATGCCAAAGTGCAAGAGTACAATAAATACGACTCTAAGAAAAACGGTGTGCCGTGCATGCCAGATAAGAGAGACTATTGACAGTTTCTTTGATAAAAACTCTTGGTTTCTTGTTTTGAAGACTTTCTATTTCAGCTTTCTTTCAGAAAGCATTTATGAACAAAACAGACCAAATCTGCCAAGCAGAATCTCTCACGCAGTTACAAAAAAACGAAATTCAGCAAAAACTGATTTTTTGAATACATTCATGCACATCAAAGTTTGTTTCAAGGAATTCTCCGGGGTATTTTCCAAAGTGACTTTGAAAACCGCACACTGATTGGTTGCATCCTGTTTCTGTGACTAATCGGCATGTTCAAGCGCAACCGAGAAGCAAATTTTCTATACTTCATTTCTCAAATCTGGACACAACATTCGCTCTGCAAAATACCCCATGTTAAGAAAACTTTGACTCTGGCTGACTAGTGCGCACAAATCCAGGGCAACGATAAAGAATCACATTGAATCAATAAAAAAATGAACACCGAAGTTTACACATGAAAATAAAATTCTATCATAAAATCACGGAAAAGGCGGTAAACTTGACAATAATGGAAGATTGTTTAAAAGTATACTGATCATGAAATTTGAAAAAAATGAGATTTTTTAAAAACAAAATTTCTGAAGAAGAAAATTTCTTGTTTTACAGTTTGAACATATTCAGGCGAAACACGTTGAATTGACACTTTCAAAACTATCTTGAATCTCCGTTTGCCATAATACAGAAACGTTTGATTTGTAACACCAATAATTTTATGAATCTTTATGGAGGTCAGCAAACAAAAGTTTGCTCTCGAAACTCGGGCATTCATAGCGCAGCATTTGCGTGGTGATCTTAAAACACAGCAATGTCTGTCACTGTCACTGCACGAGTGCTGCTTCTACATTGTACATTGTAGGTTCGCTTAGGGTTGGCAAAATACCGTTTTTTTCAAATCGTGGTAAAAAAACCTGTATTTTTACCGGTAAAATTACGGTAATTTTACCGGAAAAAAACGAAAGCCAAAAAGTTGTAAAAACCCACATATTTTTCGCAGCCGACTTTCAACTTGAACCAGGACTTGTGAAAACAACTTTCAGAATGCTTTGTTCAAAATATCGTGCACCAACAAAGAAAATAAATTATGTTTGGGCTTGAAACCCCAAAAGGTCAGCAATAAATCGAACATTATCTTTTGCTCAATAATTTATATTCCACCAATTACGTAGGAAAAAACCACAGCGTTTTCACCGGACAGTCTTTGGTCACAATAGACGAACACAATTTGATGCAATAACGCAGTTAAACCGAATCAGTTCAGTCAGTTCAGATCAAAAAGAAAACAAATCAGTAATTGTGTAAGAAAGACAATGTTGAGCGACATTTGGAATTTTTGAAATTTTCAGCTCAGCTCGGCAGCTCCAGCCGATTCTTGCAGATCGCTTAACAGTTCTTTCAAACATCAGTGTCAATTTCCTCATCATATTTTTCTTGGTCACAGATTTTCTCATTTTCTCATCAAAAATGATATAAAAACTCAGGGTCCGACATTGAAAAAAACCGGAAAAATACGAAAAAAAACGGAAAAATACAGAAACGGTCTTTTTCCCGTTTTTTTCAAGGCACCAATTTTTGCTTTGATAAAAAAACGCGTATAAATACGTGTTTTTTTACCGGTAAAAAAACCGGTATTTTTACCATGCCAACCCTAGGTTCGCTGATGTTTTACCCAGACTTTAAGATCTGTCTGTGGTAAAACACCTTCGGCAGTTCTGCCTGGTGTCCGTCGCACTGACGAGCCAGAGGGCACCGCGGTATGCGTCTACCTGGCGAAACCGCAAACAGCGAACTTCGTGGTTTACAAAAAGTACGCAGGATATCAACTCTTAAGTTTCGCAACACGAACCGCAACAAAACTTGCCAAAAATATGAAACAACAAGGACTGGACAATTAGCCCTTTTCAAGAAACTTCAGAGAAAAACGAAACCAAATTGTTTTACGGTCGGCTTAAATGTACAGCATTGTACTAAACACGGCAAGTGAATACAAAAACGTATGAACATAAAAACCTGCGTGATACATACACCACGAGACGAGACAAGACTCGAACAATAATATCAACACGGATGGAGGGGAGTATCACGGACTTAAAGCGTTTCGACAGCCATAGTTATTCATCATGTGAATTCTGATTGGCTGCATCGGCTCGAAACAACCAACGCAAGATAGAGCTGAATTCTTCATCTGACAATAATCAGAGCTGTCCAAAGCTTGGAAAATCCGAAACAGTGATGAGTAATTCTTTTTTTCCATTTTCAAACATTTTCGTTTTTCTCACCACCACAAACCAAAAAAACACACAACTCATCATTGGACAAGTTGTTTGCAGCGTTTCAGATGTTTTCCAGAACCATCTTTTTGTGCACTTCTGTATGTTCGACGACCTGTGATTAAAACAAACAGCGAAGTTGCAGGAGGCAGAAATTGGGGTGTGTTGATTTTTTTTCAAAACAAATTGTAACTTCGTGAACTACATATGTCAAAGACGACTTGCACCATAAGTGCTGTAGCTTTATTTATTATTCGACCGTGTTCGAACGCGAAATGACGTTGTTTTCTTTAAAAAAGGCCCGTCCGTCATCCAAAACGCAAGAAATTTAATTTGTTTTCTGCCAAACTAACCACGTTACCCTGCGTGACAGGTGCATGTTTCTGGTTTCAGAGGACATGACGTCATTTCAACGAGAAGCGTTCGAATAAACAGATTATACCCCAATCAGTTGTCCTGAGAGCGCTCTTCTGCGCACTAGCACCAACAGAAGAATGAACTGTATTGAATGATCGAATAATGAAGCATTTACGCCAAGCAAGACCAAGCACGAACGACACGCACATCAACAAACTCGTCGAAGCTGATCTTGCCGTCGCCGTCCTTGTCGTGGAACAGTATGGTCTTGTCGACGATCTGCTGCAGCTGGCTGTCCTTGAGATTGTTGCCGACCATCATCTTCAGCACGGTGAACAGTTCGCCGTTCGAGATGTACCCATCGCAGTCCATGTCGTATATTCGAAACGCGACTGAAATTTGGTTGGTGGCCGTTTTTTCTTTGTCACCACGGAACTATTGGGAAGGAACTACCGTCATTATACTTAGGGATGGCACGGAATCCAAATTTTCGGTTGTCGAATCGCACTCCATTGTGTTATTGAGTTCGGTTGCCTGTTGGTGGCTAGTGTACACCGATACAACATAATACCAGCCTTTTTGGAATTTGCGACCGAATAAAAGTTTCGAAACTCAATTTTCGCAGGCATTGACCAGGGCATTAGTTTCAGTTCAGAAAATTGCGTGACACCACACGGCAGTTCTAAGTTACCACAATGACCCCGTCTCGCATCTCACGGACCAACAGAGTCGCACCAGGTAAATTTTGAATTGCCGCGTAATTGTGAATCGCGGTATCTACAGGGTGTCCCAAAAAAACATAACAAAAGTAAATGGCTCGTGCGGCCGACTGGTTGCGCGTGAAGCCGTGAAATTTGAAACACTTTTAGAAAAAATGAACACATTTTGTGTGTCCACATTTTATCCCGAAATTCCATTTTTTTCAATAATATTTTAGCAGAAATGCGTAAAAACTCAAAAATCACCTAACTTCAGCATTTTGACTCAGGATAATCATCGTTGTCGTCATCGAGAATCGAGATTCACATATGACAGTGGCGCAAGTCCACCTTTAGCTTCGTCTTCACTGATCTCATCAGATTTTCCCTCTCGACCCTTTAGTTTCACTTTTTTCAGCAGCCCAATGTCTTTTTCATTGTTCTCAATGATTGCCGACATTCGATGTTCGAAATTGATGAGCAATTCTGGTGCAGCGCCCGATCATCGTTGATTTTTTGCACACCACTGCGAATTGTGGTTTTCAAATTGTCGAAAATGTTGGGCGCCGAACGGTACACAATTTCCTTCAGGTGCCCCAAACCCATAAGTCAAGAGGAAAATTGAAACAAGTGCGCGAGTGGCTGTCGGCGTCGTTCGGTGACCGCTGGATCGGCCGCATGGGCAGAATTGAATGGCCCGAGAGGAGTCCGGACATGAAGCCTTTGCCTTCTGCGTTTGGGGGCATCTGACGGATAATGCGGGACATTTTCGGCGCCCACCACTGCAGCGGTGTGAGAAAAAATCATCGATGATCGGGCGCTGCACCAGAAATTGATCATCAGTTTCAAACATCGAATGTCGTCGTTCATTGAGAACAATGGAAAACACATTGAGCAGCCGAGAAACATGAAACTGAACGACCGTGAGCATGAACATGATGACATCAGTAAAGTTGAAGCTGACGATGAGCTTGTGCCACTACCAGATGAGATTCTCGATGACGACAATGATGTTTATCTTGAGTCAAAAAACTGAATTTAGGTGATTTTTGAGCTTTTACGTATTTCTGCTGAAATGTTATTGAAAAAGTGGAATTTCGGGATAAAATTTGGACACACAAAATCAAAATGTGTTCCTTTTTTCTGAAAGTGTTTCAAATTTCACGGCTTCACGTGCAACCAGTCGGCCGCACAAGCCATTTACTTTTGTTATGTTTTTTTTTGGGACACCCTGTATTTCACCCACTTCCGCTTTCCTGTTTAATGCGCACAAAGAAAACAAAAAATGTCTATAAATTTGTCAAGTGAAGAATGAAAAGCCAAAAGAAACCAATAGCACTTACACCTCAGCTTCGTGTGCTTGTCACCCTTGACGCTGAACTGCGAGATGCCCCGGATAAATTCTGAAAAAGGTGACAGGATCGTTAAAAAAGTGCAACCTGAACGAAAAAAAACGGCTTTAGTTTTTGGAACCCAAAAATGAAGCGGTTTTGACTATCTGCTCACCAATGAAACAGAAGATCAGTGTTCAGTTTTGGTGCATCAGTCTTGGTGATCGGTTTTGGGAGGATTGCTATCGCATAGTTCATGCATTTAGGGTTGGCAAAATACCGTTTTTTTTCAAATCGTGGTAAAAAAAACCTGTATTTTTACCGGTAAAATTACGGTAATTTTACCGAAAAAAAACGAAAGCCAAAAAGTTGTAAAAACCCACATATTTTTCGCAGCCGACTTTAATTGAACCAGGATTTGTGAAAACAACTTTCAGAATGCTTTGTTCAAAATATCGTGCACCAACAAAGAAAATAAATTATGTTTGGGCTTGAAAACCCAAAAGGTCAGCAATAAATCGAACATTATCTTTTGCTCAATCGTTTATGTTCCACCAATTAAACAGGAAAAAACCACAGCGTTTTCAGGGGACAGTTTTTGGTCACAATAGACGAACACAATTTGCTGAAATAACGCAATTAAATCGAAGTTAGAGTCAGTTCAGATTAAAAAAAGAAAACAAATCAGTGATTGTGTAAGAAAGAAAATTTTGAGCGACATTTGGAATTTTTGAATTCAGCTCAGCTCGGCAGCTCCAGCCGATTCTTGCACCTCGCGTAACAGTTCTTTCAAAACATCAGTGTCAATTTCGTCATCATATTTTTCTTGGTCACAGATTTTCTCATTTTCTCATCAAAAATGATATGAAAACTCAGGGTCCGAAATTGAAAAAAACCGGAAAAATACGAAAAAAACCGGAAAAATACAGAAACGGTCTTTTTCCCGTTTTTTTTCAAGGCACCAATTTTTGCCCTGGTAAAAAACGCGTATAAATACGTGTTTTTTTACCGGTAAAAAAACCGGTATTTTTACCATGCCAACCCTACATGCATTTATACATGCATGTACAGAATAGACTGAACACAGGTATGAAGCGCACGCACTTTACCAGTTTTCAAACTTTTTCTCGGGAAAAGCCAGAAGGCAAACATAAATGCAGTCTCAGAGAGTTTTTGGCTGTATTTGAATTCATACAGCCACAGCAATGGTACTAAGCAAGCAGCCAATCCACGAGTGGTACAAAAAAAATACAGTTCGACTGTACAGACTCGACAACACCGACTTTGTCGTTCAATCAGCCAGCAACTAAGAACAAACTTAAACCGTAGAACAACGGTTAATCAACGTTAAATCACGTAAAATATGTAAAAGCGACAAATCACCGCTCGTGGCCTGGTGGTAGTGCGTTAGACTACAGTCGGTGCGCTCGGGGGATCGAGCCCCGCCGAGGGGTGTATAGGCACTTAATGACCATAAATTCTCTGGGTTAGCCCTGGCTAAAAAAACATCGCCTAAAAATCCCAACAACAACAACACACGACATCATGCCACTCAGTCGAACCTAGAGATGTGAGGGTCAAAAAAAAAATTTTTTTTCAATTTTTTTAAAAAAAAATTAGTAAAAAAATGAGCTTTTTTTTATTTTTTTTATTAAAAATTTTTGAAATTTTTTCTTTAATGTGCCCTGAAAATGCCGTTTTTGGCATAATTTTTCGAAAGTTCAACAAAAATTTTCTTTGACTTTACCTTGTCACTTAGTCTTCAACGCTGCAGGTGGTATTCTGGATTGATTTATCGACTGTTTTCAGCCTTGGTGAGTGATGATCGACTCGCGCATTAAAGTACTTGAGCGTCGCAAAGGCTAGTTCAACAAATTCCGATGTCGCTAAGGTGAGATAGAAGCAGAGAACTCACATTTACGCATCGTTTTTCAGGATCTCGAAAGGTCGAAATTGCACTGTCTGCCACTGCAAGCGTAACTTCGTTGGTTGCTCGTTGCTGTTTCGCCTCGTGTCGTCAGCATGATCACACCGGTTTGTTGTTGAACTTGTTTCCATGTTATTTGAGGTGAATTGAGAGGCAAAACACGAGACGTGATGTCGTCGGTGGGAAAATGGGGTCGCCGAAACCAAGTCTGAAATTTTCACCCTCCTCCCATATGAGTGGGGGTCATATGGTAAGTCGGTGGCTCCTCAGATGGTGATATTCGGACTCCCTGAAAAATTCTGAACAACTTTCATTTAAAAAAAAAATTTAAAAAAAAAATTTTTTTTTAAAGAAAAAAAATAGAAAATTTTTTTTTCTTGACATCTCTAGTCGAACCTTTGAAGTCGACCTCTCCATTGCCGTCCTCATCAAATATCTCGATGACTCTTTGAACGAGCGGGTTCTGCTGCAACTCCGGCAGCGACATGAACTCGTCGACGCCGAGTGCTCCGTTTCCATCCAGATCCAATTTGCGAAAGCGGTGCGCGAGACGACGGATCTCCTCCGCGTCGACTGAAAAACAAGAAAAAATAGATTTTCAGAATTGCAAAACAATGTGCCGTTGATATTTGTTTTTCGTTCATCATGTAAGAGAAAGACGAAACGTTAAAGCAACAACTCATTGGAGAATTTGATATCTGTGTAAATTATGCAAGCACAAACGGCCAGCCGATCTGAACATATGAACTCTGCTATACACTTTTCTTTCGGTTGGACGACTTGGTTTGCGTTTGTGGACGTGGAAGGGAAATACGTGCTTTGAGGTGTATAATTGCATTGCAGAAATTCCGTTGTCCTCAATTGTTCTACCGCTTTTCAATCTACTTTTGTTCTGGTCATGAAAAACCAGTAATCAGGAAGCAATCGCCGCTAAAAAAATAAATAAAAAACAACTCACAATTCGAGCACATTTCCATCGGCAGCGATGCTTCGTTACCCTGCAATGAAACATGGAATTGACGTTCATTCACTAGAGCCGTTTTTAAGAATAAAACTTTCAGTCGGCGAACAAAATGTGTGAGTAGTGAGTGTTGTCGAGCACAAAATACAATGAGACCAGTATAAAAAAAACTCACCATCTTGAAAATTTTGCGATAACGGTGCGGTGCGCAGCGGTAAGCACAACAACAGAACAGAAGTCAAACGCCGTCCGTCCGTCTTCAAATATTTAATAACGATGATTTGATTCTACTTCCACTCACTGCGGCTGCTCAATTATTTTCAAATTTTATTCAAATTATCGCAGTGGTTACTCAACTCAACCTAGCGGAACCTAGAACGCCAACGTAATGCATCATTATTAAAACAGCTGCATCTGCAACTTCCGGTGCTCCTCCTCCATAACACAGGAAAGAAAAAAATGCAAAAAACTAAATTGATCATTTTCGTTCACCTTATCATAAAGGCTTGGCTTAGGATTAGGTTTAGGAACCTACAACGACTCATCACATCACAAGCAACCTCAGACTCAGATCAAAAATCAAAAAAATCACTTTTAAAAATGTATACAAATCGAAAGCCAAGAAAAGAACCCAGGAATCCCTTTTGGCTTGGCTACGGTTGGGGTTCGAATTTTTTTTTTAAACTTTTTTAAAAATCGGGTTTTTTACCGTGAAGCTTCATAAGTCACGGAAATGGGAATGAAAGAATGTGAAATCCGAATCCAATAAGATAAAAAATCAGCCCACTTGCACCAATTCACGCAGACGTATGAATTGCGGCTCTCTAATTGCGACCTGAAGAGATGCAGCCCGCTCATTGCGGACCGTTCAATTGCGGCCCGGAGAATTCAGGCTCGGACAATTCCGGCCTGGCGAATGTTTCACGAGCAACAGTGAACCACCTGTACCGTTTTTCGTGACCTTCGATGAATCCAAAATTAAACAAATCACGGCAAAACAGTTTTTTCAAAAATTCACGTTTCCGAAGAGCCTTTATGTGAAAGGCTTGGCTTGGGAGACCTGCAACAACTTTGCTTAGTTTTGGGATTAGATTTGGCGGAAGTTTATTTTCTTTTTTGCAATCATTTTAAAATCTGCGATTGCGTTAGTTTAGTTGATTGTAGATCGCGAAAAAAATCAATCCTCCCAGTCTAGGTTTTTTCTTCAAAAAGTCGGTTCTGCAATTTGCAGAAATTTGGTAAAAAATTTCTGCAAATCAAATTTGGTTTCTGCAAATTTCAAAAACACGACAAAAATGGTTTTTGTGCTTGTTTAATGTCATTTTTTGCTCTGAGCATCATTTCTCAACGATGCGCAGAATTGCAATTGCCATTTGCATCGTTTTACCGCAGAATTTTTCAAATATTCAGAAAGAGA